>JXCR01115339.1:47889-94107 GCA_002079205.1 Phalaenopsis hybrid cultivar | reverse complement strand
TATATATATATATATATATATATATATGAATTTATATAAACCAAATCCTTCCTTTCCTCTTTAAGCCCTAAATCCCTAAACTCACGCGCTCGAGCCCTGCCTCCCTTCCCTCTCCCGTTCGCGTGCCTGGTCTTTCCCTTTCTCGGTCTCGAGCCAACCGAGCTCCTCCTCCTCCACGCGAGAGAAAGTTGACTTCTCATTCATCCTTGCCCGACATTTCTGCCCGCGACCCTCCTTCCCGAAGCCGTGTCAGTCTCCCCGGGCTGTGTTTTTTCCTTTTCTTGGTAGTTTGACTCCAGGAAGCTTGCTCCCTGGTACACTTGAATGACAAACTCTCTCTTCTTCCCGATGCTTCCCTCGTTGGCACTAGGCTCGCCGCTCGGTCCTAAATGTTTTGGTTGTTTCGCCTTCTGTAAGCAGGGAATGCGTCCTTTTTCTGCTTTGGCCCGATTCGAGCGCCGTGGATAGAGGGGTGATCTTCTTTCTCTTCCCCTCTCTTCTCTGCCTAAAAACATAGTTTTTTTTGAAATTTTTGGGGTTGTTGAAAAAGTTTGCAAAAGAAAATGGGTAGAAATTTTTGGCTGTGAGAGAAACTTGGCAAGGAGATTTCTGTGAAAGCATCTCCTTGATGTGGTCTCTTGTGTTGCGGTGCTTTACATTTTACATCAAAAAAGGTACCTCTTCTTCCCCCCTTTTCTTCGGTGCCCTGTTTCTTTTCGGTTTTCCTCTCTGCCGAGCCTTTGAACTTGGCTCTGTTGGATGATACAGCATGCTAGTTCACTTTAATTTCATATATTTTTGAGATATTCACTTTAGAGGGCATGGAAAGATTAAATGTGAGCATGTTTTAGGAATTAGACTTGGATATTTGCTTAAAGTGGTGACGATATGGCATATTCTTTGTTTATCCTATCATATTTATGTTGGCAGCGATTTGGATAATTAAAGCACGGCTTTAGAACAATTTTACTCCTCTTGCAAGCATGCTAGAATAGGGAGATTATTGCTTGCCTCATTCCTAAATGTGTTCTTACTCATTATTTATACATTTGTTATATGGGAATGACATTTAAAGGCTAGAAGATGTATATTTCCTTCTCCCCTCCCCTTCCGCAATGCCTTGCTTACTTGCGGTTTTTCTCTCTGTCGAGCCTCTCTTGCTCGGTTCAGTGGATAGTATAGCATGCTAGTGTAGTTTGTTTTCTTATATTTTGAGATATTCAGCATGCTAGTGTAGTTTGCTTTTTTGTATTTTGAAATATTCAGCATGCTTTACTTTCATGTATTTCAAGATATTCACTTTACGAGCATGTGGTAGTTCAATTTTGAGAGGTTTTAAAGGCATGAGGATATTGCTCTAACTTTCATTGTGGCTTAGTACTGGAGGTCTTAGTTGCAGCTTGGTTTCTGACCCTCACTTGGCTCGGTTTGGCTTGATTGGAGGCTCGGTTTTGGCTTGAAGTGGCTAGAACTTTATTTTTTATGGAAGCCTGGATTTTAATATTGCTGGGCTTGGGTTTTGGTCCTCGTTGGGCTCGGTTTTGGCCCCTGTTGGGCTCGGTTTTGGCATCCCACGGGTGTCTTAGCTTAAATATACAAGTGATGAATGGATTTATGTTGATTTGGAAGAATTTCATGACTGCTCTTGCTCAAAACATGTGTTAGTTCTATATTTTGATGTCTTGAGGGTGTGGAGATGTTCTCTATCATTTTGTTGTAACCCGAATTCGAACCTTAGTTGTGGCTCAGTTTTGGCTTGACTTGGGAGCTTGGTTTGCTTGTTTTAGCTCCTACTCGAGAGCCCATGATAGAGTCCTTAAAACTTGTCTTTACTCGAGAGTTTTGATGGCTTGTTTTGCTTGTCTTTGGTCCCTACCCGAGTGATGGCTTTGTTGATTTTAATTCCTACCCGAAAAATGGTTTGGTTCTTTTTTATTCTTGTTGGTCTCGGCTCTTATCCGAGAAGCCTGTTTTGGGTGTGCTGTGTTGTCTCAATTCGAATGCTGTTATTTGGTTTTGATGGATTGATTTGGCAGTTTATGAGGCCGCAATTTGATGTTTGCTTGGTGCCTAGCTATGGGTTTGTGATGTGGTTGAATCAGTCTCCCCTTTTGGTCCTTACCCATGAGGCCTATTGTAGGTCGTTGGGTGTGATTTGGTCCTTCTTGCTAGGCTTGATTGATTTAAATGTTGTGGATGAATCAAGTTTGTCATCCCAAAAATTATAATCACTTTAGTTATCCTCTCGTGTTTGTCAGGGAAGCATAGTAGCCATTGGTGGTTTTTTTGATTGCCTTAGCCGTGAGCCCCTTTGTGCCCTGGGTTGTTGTAGTCGTGGGTCTTACTTGTGCCTTGGGTTGCCTCTGATCGTGGGCTTTAGCAACTGCTCTTTGCTGCCTTAAACCGTGAGCTTTAACAGTTATTTTCTGGGCCCTTTGTTGCCTTAACCGTAAGCTTTACTTGTTGTCTCNCCGTGAGCTTTAACAGTTCTTTTCTGGGCCCTTTGTTGCCTTAATCGTAAGCCTTACTTGTTGTCTCTTGGGTTGCCTTTGGTTATGGGTCTTGGCAGCTGTCCCTTGTTTTAGCTGTGAACCTCTTTTGTCTCCGTTCCTTGCCTTGGCCGAGAGCCTTAGTGGCTGCTTCCTCCTCTCTATTGACCCTGGCCGTGAGCGTTTATGTGGTTTTATGGGAAGATTTCGTGCTTATTTAATGTATGAGGCTGTCTATTAATCTGAAAGTTGGAGAATTTTGATTTTGGTATGAGTTTGGAAATATCGGTGGTGGTTTCCCCGCGATCACTTTCTTTTGAAGTTTGGGAGATTTTAAACCTCATTTTGGAAAAAGTATTTGGTGAACTTAATCAATCCTATATCTTTGGGGTTTAGGAAAATTAGCGCAGGGTGCCCCTTTATGTTTGTTAGGAAAGACCTTGGGCCCTACTTTTCCAGGTCTTTTCGATACGAGTTTTGAGAACCGATCCATTCTCCTTTTTTTGGTGTTTTAGATAGATCAGTGTCTCGTCTCTCTCACCCCATTTTTGTTCTTTTCTTTCCTGCTTCTTGATTCGTTCTTTTTAATGCTTATGTCCGATGCATAAGTGTCCATGTATAGCCTTTTGCTATACGTGCAACCATCAAGTAAGGTCGCAAGTAGTCGTTTTGGGGCGTACGGTGTTGATGATAAATGCAAACCGAATATAGAGCAGAAAGATGTTATTCCATCAAGATCCAGGCATTTGATGAACAATAGGATATGGTATCTTTCACCGACATAAGTCTAGTCAAGATCCAGAGATGAACAATAGGATATGGTATCCTTCACCGACATAAGTCTAGCGGGAGTTGGCTCGAACCTTCTCAGGTGATTGACAGTCTCATGCCCGACAATGTAATAGACTCGTGGGCAACGAAAATTTCTAAAAAAAAATATAAGTTTTGATAAACCTTTTTCAAGCAAAACATACTTTTCTACGAAACAAAATTGATAACTCTTCTTTGCATGTTTAAAATTTGTATGCATGTTAAAAAATATAAAACACATTTTAAAGTTGATCTTTTTCAAGATTTATGTGTATGTCAAAAATATAAATTTTAAAATATATTTTTAAAATATTTTGTCCACCTGACGAATACCTGTTTAGGCTGGGAAATAGCCCCCTAAGTGAGGTTCAAGACACCCTTCTAGACAAGTGACGGGTTCTATACATTCGGGGGTGACCGAATAGCCTTCGTGGACCCTCGAGAATCAATATACAGCTGCGCCTAGTCTCATACGAGTGCTTGTGGTCCCCCTCACCCGAATCTTTTTTTGTTTTATCGAAGTTTTGGGACAGGGCACTCGTGTTACTTTTCCTTTCTTTCGGGATTTCCCCAAGATTTTTTAGAATTTTCTTTTACTTGAGTCTTTTTTTTTCGTTGATTCTCTCGAGTTTTCTGTCATGAGTCGTTACACTCTTCTTCGAATTTCTTGGATAATGTTTTCTTCCGAACTTAGCTTTTGAGATGCGTTTAAGCTTGCTATACTTAAGGAACATCGGATCTCACGGGCGTACAGGTTTGCTTTATATTTTCTCAGTACTTTATTTTTCTATTCCTACCTGCTACTGTACTGTACAACATGTCATATTATTCATGTTTTCTACCTGCTACTGCTCTTCCTATACAGCATGTTATACCATTTCTGTTCCTACCTGCTACCATACCATACCGTATATTATATTATTCGGGTTTCTAATTACTATTGTTCTTCCTGTAGAGTACGTTATATTGTTCATGTTTCTACTTGTTATTATTCCACATGCATTCTCCTGTTTATTCCTGCATTACACATTTTATATTATATAGCTTTAAGCATATTTCCTTTTTATATAGAATATTTAGAGGACTACAACCATATGGCCGTTTAATTTGACACTATAACTGGACACCCTAGAAAACTTAAACTCGTCACGTCGGGGAGCTTGGAGCTAGCGTAGTGGGCAACACGTCCATCTTCAACAGCAGAACATGTCTTCCCTAGCAAAACTATTTCTTTCTTAAAAATTAAACAACAAGCCATAGGATTTCGAGGTTGTTTGTCTAGCGCAACATAAATCCTCACTTTATCTGTTAGGCCTTTGCACAGTCAAACTGTGCAATTTAAGCCCTACCTCGTTCTAGGTTTCGAGGTTGTCGTCCGATACGATGTAAACTCTCATATCTTCCAGGCGATTTGTGTGACTATGTCACGTAAATATAAGCGCTAATTAAATAAAATTAGCAGGATGAAACACTTTAATAATTTCTTCTCGAAACTGAAGCCAAACCATAGGATAGACTATGAAGTCATTGAGGTTCGCCTCCGGATCTATGACCTCCCTTAGTTTCTTTTCACTTAGATTCCTCAACAATGTTTCAGATTTGAGTCTTTCCCCTTTCACACATCTTCATCCGATTTTGTTGAAAAGTCCTATCCTTTTAACTTTTTTGAAGATAGTATTCCCTGATTTTTATCGAGAGTTTTCTTAGGTACTTCGGTCATTTAAGATGTAATTAACAATAGGGGGCTTGCCCTTATAGGGAGCTTTTCCGAACCCAGCTTAAAATAAACCTTATTTAATTTTTTGTATTAAATAGGGGCTTGCCCTTATAGGGAGCTTTTCCGAACCCAGCTTAAAATAAACCCTATTTAATTTTTTTGTCTTATAGGAAGCTTTTCCGAACCCAGCCTAAAATAAACCCTATTTAATTTTTTGTATTAAATAGGAAAACTTGTCGGCAAATAAAACGGTTTCGCAGACCAAACCGATGTCATATGTTTTCTTAGTTTATTTGATCGAGTTTCATTCTCAAGTCTTGTGTTTATCCCTCGGGATAGATACAGGATTTGAGGTAGGACGCTCTTTCATTTAAACTGTGAAAAATATGAGGTCAGTTTAATTTCATATTTTTTCAAAATTATATATATATGTATGTAAATTAAACGTCTTTTCAAAGCGGGCGACGGGACTTCACTCCCAGCGACCGACAGCTTCTTACGGACAACTTTAAACCTTTAACTTTACACCCCCCCCCTACACCCTTATTTTTAAGCGTCGACACCTCTAGAGCTGCTTCGTTGCTTTTATTAATTACATAATGAATTTAAAAGGTTTTCAAAATTATGAAATAGCAGTATCGAGCATATGTAAAAAAAAATGATTCTTATTGCAATCAAATGAAATCGAATGCAATACTCCTTTTGACTCCGGAGAGTTAACTCCTTGAACAAATGAAGACTTGAAGGGAGGTTATCTCATTTCTTCAACTTTGGATTACTTTTTATTCTATATTTTTTATCCTTTCTCCAAATTTAGACATTGGATTGATCATGTAATTGATTTTACCTTAGTTCAATACAACTTACTTTCCAATTAGTGTATCCGTCAAATTATTACGAGGCTTTCATGTTTATGTTCCGATTTTCATTCAAATTATTAAAAGCATGTTAAAGAATAAGATTACACATGGATTAATAGGCTTGTTGTAAGATTTTGTCACATCTTATATGTAAAAACAAAATTAGAAAATTTAGGCTCCAAGATGCCAACATTATTTTTTAGAGTAAAAACCCAAAATAGTTCACCTACTATTAAGAAGTGTCCAACTTAGTCCTTGAGTTTTAAAATGCTCCAATTTAGTCTCGAACTATTAAAAGTTGTTCTGAATTAGACTTTTCTATTTAATTTAAATCTCCTTTCACGTTTTGAAGGGTAATTCCTTCTATTTGCAATATTCACAAATTAAACTCACGAAGGTCTCGCCGGTTCTCACTGGAGATTTCATATGCAAAACAGTCTTACCCTAAACCTAAACCTTCGCTGCTCCTCCACTCGCACAACTTCTCCCCTCCTGTTTCACCATCGACGGAGGCGTGTACTAATTCACTGCTTCTCTATTCGACGGAGCAGTCTCTGTCTCCATCTCCATCTACCGTGTTTGCATCTACGCCGAGGCTTCATCTTCATCTAAGTGCTTGTGCATCCCTCACAACCATCATTCACTGCAAAGAAATGTGGTTCAACCTACATTGATTCGATCTGGAGAAGCTGCGACTCCAGTTAAGTGGATATGGCACTAAGTTTGCAGATATGAATAATTCGTCAAAGAAGAAAAATAAAATGTGGCAATTTAAGTTCTTTAATCGGACTTGAAAGAGAAAAAATGGTGGAGAAATGGGATTTCAGCTTCTGTGATGTTTGCTTTTAATCATATTTGAGCGGAATTGAAGTTATTTTTAAGCTGGATTTAGCCTAAATCCAGCCAAACAACATGTACATTAATTTTATGTTGGATATATTTATAAATATTTATGTTGGATTTGAAGATGTTGAATGACATGTTCGTTATATTAGATTAAGCTCTTTGAGGGAGATCTAATATTCTGATTAATTAACTCTTTTATTTTAATGACAAGAATCTACTCATGCTTATTAATTATGTTGCTAAGATCACTCTGTGCAATCAAACTAGATAAGTTTAGAGCATTAATGTTTGTGATTTATTTTAGTGTGCAGCAAGAAATGGTGGTCTATTAAAAAATAGTTAATAGAGGAGGTGAAAAGTATGATAGCCCATCGATGCCGAACAGAAGTATGAGTTATTTCAATATATTGTTTTAATTCAGCTTGCAATACCGTAGGACTAAGGCTACTGTTTATTATAGGAGATATCACTAAAAATATTTGAGTAAATG
Organism: Phalaenopsis hybrid cultivar; assembly: GCA_002079205.1. Taxonomy (NCBI): domain Eukaryota; kingdom Viridiplantae; phylum Streptophyta; class Magnoliopsida; order Asparagales; family Orchidaceae; genus Phalaenopsis; species Phalaenopsis hybrid cultivar. The sequence goes on along the minus strand of JXCR01115339.1, from coordinate 86,895 downwards.
AAATTGTCTAAATGGGTTGATGATACAAACTTCATGCAATTCTTTGGAAATTTGACAGCAATGAATGGTACTGAACTAGAAAATATCGAGGACAAGGATAAACGGATAGAGATAGATGAGTGAAATAACGCTTATGATGATGATGAAGATTTCAAATATAACGTTTTAGATGATTGTGAAGAGTTTTTAAAAAGTAATTATGACATTCATAAAGATGAAGAATTATTTGAAAGCAATGTTGATTCTTCTGTTGAATTCACATGAATAAGAAGATTGAAGAATGCATTCAAATTTTATACAAGGAACAAATCTATTATTAAATATTTTGGAAAAAAAAAATTCATTTTTTGTGTTGTACATACTTATGTACAATCCTTTCAACACAAATTAATATTTGTGCAATTTCATGTTCAGATTTTTCGGTAGATTCTTTCAATTTTGAATTTAAATATAGAATTGTGTAGCTCAATTCACGGATTGTACTATGTACATGTTTATTTTGGCATCTATTTTTATTCTGTGTTTTAGATTTAGTAAATTAATTTAAAGTAAAAGAAGTGCTTCCTTCTTTCGTTTAGAACATTTGGTTTATGGTTTTTTTCAACGTGCAAACGAGAAGTAGTGATTTATTAAGCAAATGGTTACAAAGGGGGAGACAAGCATGATGGTCCATCGATGAAGAGCATAGGTATGAGTTATTTTAGCATTTTTTTAATTCAATTTGTGAATGCCAAAAAATTAAGAATAATGTTTGTTGTAACTGAAAGTGTTGACTTATACGAAATTGTACCTGAAAGGCTTGATGATACAAAATTTTCACAACTCTTTAGTGGTTTGAGTGAAATGAAAGACGTTAAACTAGAAAATATCAAAGATGAGGATAAACATAGAGTAGTATGTGAGATGAAAAATTCTTATGATGATGATGAAAACTTTGAGTATAATGTTTCAGATGATATAGACAATGATTATGACATTCATGAATATGACAAGTTATTTGAAAGAAACGTTGATCCTTCTGCTGAATTCACAGGCATAACAAATAAAAATAAAAAATATATTTTAACGAATGCATTCAATTTTCCAATGAAACGTTGGGAAGAAATTTGATAGTGAATGTATGAATTTCAATGATGAAATCAGTGTTCATAACAACGACGAAAATGATAGTGTTAAGTGGCCAGTTTTCAATCTTATGGCAGAGTTTCAAAAATATGATCTTGAACTGGGAATGTTATTTAGCATTGAAAATGAGTATAAAGTAGCTGTGCAAAATTGGTCAATTGCTAGGGGAGAGAATATAAAGTTCTTAAAAATTTATAAAGGAAGGTGCTGAGCTATTTGCAGGAAGTCTAATTGTTCATTTCATTTGTATATTTAAAGTATGAGAAAGTCAATCATGGCAGATAAGATCATTTCAAGAGTATACTTGTTCGTGGAGTTATCATAGCAAAGAAATTATGAATAAATGATGAATCCGTGGTGCAAAGCTAATTTTTTTAGAAAAGAAGTAATAGATGAATTGAAGTTACATTGTTCAAAATCACAAGCTAGGAAAGCTACAGCAAGGCATGCAAGTTGGTGCACATGAAGAATGAACAATTCAAGAAGATATGAGATTACTGCATGGAAATTGCAAAAAAAATCCAGGAACAACTGTGTTTGTAAAAACAAACAAAACACACATTTGGAAGGTCGAATGAGATTTGTCGAGATGCATGTAACTAAATGAGTGGCCTCGGACACACTTTAATTGTATCTCCAAATGTGATACGCTACTTAAAAATATGTGTGTATGCTTAACTTTATCATTTTGGAGGCAAGAGAGTAGCATTTTATGGCTATGTTTAAGAATATTAAAACCTTGGTGATGATAAGGATGCAAGAAAAAAGATGGAGTTCAATAAAGTGAAACGTTAAATTTTGTTCAAAGATTGGAGAAACAATTCGAAAAAATATATATGAATATTGGAACTGTATTGGAGTGAAGGCTGATGATGACAACTACCAGATCACAACAATGCAAGGGGCACACTATGTTTTCAACTTAAATGATATATCTTGTAGTTGTAGATTCATGCATGTGCTGCAATCAATGAGGATGAGCTTGACCTTGAACATTTTATTCATAATTATAACAATGTTGATGTGTATAAAAGAACTTATGAGCCCAATATTATGTCCATCACTGGTCCTGATGANTACCAAGCTTATTTTCATAACAATTAAAAGAGAACAATTTTGCTCAATCAGAAATTCATTCTGAAAGCTAAGGAGTCATTGGGATCATTTTGTTCTTTGTTTCCTTTTTTTTATTTTGTTTATCTTTTAGTTGAAAATAAAACATGTTTAGCATATTTAATTAAGAAATTATTTTTTTAAAAGCACTCAAAATACTTAGAAGTTATTTTGAGTGTTTCCAAAAACATTTTAACTATTTTTAGAAACTAAAAATAAAAACACTTTAACTATTTTTAGAAACTAAAAATAAAAACATCTAATAACATATTTTGGCCTCTATTGTTCCTTTTATCTAATAAGAGTCAATAAACTTCATGAGTTATCGACAACTTCCTATGAATCCAATTTCATCAACTCGCTTAATTCGAACTTCCTCCATCTAATTAAGTTTGATGAACACCTTTTGAGATTTTCTATTGTTGTCTTTTGGAATGTTCTCCGCTATATAAGCTTCGGATCACAATGGGTATTTTTATTCTCCTTTTGAACCTCTATGATAGATAAACTTTCTTAATGAAAAATTAAAGGAAATTCCCTATTAGCTTTATGATTATAAATAAGGGTCGGGTCAGAGGGCAAAAGAAATAATTGATACTTAAATACAATTTTTTAGTTACAATTGCCATTCATACTGTTTGTATGATCTAAATCTTCAAATGGATTGAAAATTTGAATAATTAAGAGATGTTATCTCACTGTCCAGAAGAAAAGCTTCTTTTTTGGAGTAATATTCTTACTCTTGTTTTACTGTTCTAAATTTTATTACTGGTTAATTTGTATGCGTCAATTCAAGAAATTTTAAAACAATATAATTTTCAGTAATTGCATGAATTTCAAAATATCTATTATAGGGCATTCTTGATCCTGAAATTCTAGATATTTTTTTTCCAGCAGACAGCCATTAAATTTTGTTACGTTGGCCCCTAGCCTAAAAGCAAATTGGTCTTTTGTACGCCTAAGGGCAATTTAATATTTATTATTATTGTTATTGGGTATAAATAGGCTTTTTATGTCTAGGATTAGGTTTATGCATGAGATTGAGTGGTGAGTCTTGGGTCTAGGATTTGGGAGAGATTTCCAACCACTCAAGTTGTAGGAATTGGGAGAGAACGCCTACCTCTCAAATTGTAGGTATTTATCTTTGTATTGTTATTGAGTTGTTTGATTTACTGAAAGAAATTATGTTTACCCAAACTTTTTCTAGAAAAAAACGTGTCTATTTGAAGTTACATCATATCAAATTGATATCAGAGCAGTCAGTTCCCACCTCTGGGAATCAAAGAAAAGAGAGTCATGGCTTCGATCCACGACGTGACAAGGAAATCCATGAAAGATTTATGCGGAACGACAAATCTTACTCGCTCGAGAAGCTAATAGAGATACGATCGGCAATCAGAGACAAAAATGTCATGGAATGCGTCGCAGCGTACATAAAAGCGAAGGAAAGCAAGGGACGAACCACAACAGTTGCAATGGCGGCTCCTGCGTGACCAACGCTCGAGAGATACAACTGCAATTACAGTTACTGGGGAAGGCAATGACGGGGGAAGAAGGCAATGACATACTCACGGCATACCGAACAACGATTTCTTTGTGAACCGTCCGTCGCATGGAAGGCAATGATGGGAAGCAGCATATAGAGACCTGAAACTCCCATTCTTATCTTCCTCTCGTGCCGTCTACGCGATCGAAGCTAGCTGGGAAGGCAACGGCAGGGAAGCGACGTACAAAGACCCGAAACTCCAATTTTCTCAAGTTCTCGGGGCGTCCAAGCCTTACGACGGGATCACAACTACAGTGACGCAATTCAAACTATCGAGCATGCGCGTATCTGTGCTTTATTTCAGCAGACAGGATTTTTGCTACTAATTTCAACTTACAGACATCATTTCATGTATGAAGCTATTGAATTTCAACTTATTTGTACCGGTGTTATGCAGATCGATAGCAGGCATACGTTCTCGTGATACAGACACGCAAATCAATCGACGAGATTTCAACACGCAGGTGTTTCCGCTTTTTGTGATTAAAAAAACTTTTTTGAGAGCGACGACAGTAAAAAATGGATGATTTAGAGAAAAATTTTTAAGAAAGAGAAAAGCCAAATCGGGTCTAGGATAGACAAAAGGTTCGCCACCACAGAAGATAGGTTTTCTTCCTTAGAGAACCGAATGGAGAATCAATTGGAGGGCATGGGGGAAATTTTAGAAATGTTAAAGAGGCTCGTTGAGATGCAATTCAAGACTCTGTCGACGGCTCAATTTGCAAAATCTAAAGGAAAAGAGATCGAATGAGAGGAACATGATAAAAAAAACATCCACCATCACGAACCTCCTCTAAGGGCTCCAATTGGGGATGTATTAGAGATTTATGATGGAGACGGTTGGGTTGAAATATGAAGAAGAGATTATGCAAGAGGCATGGGGAACAAGGAGAAGAATGAGAGAAACATGATATGGGGGGAAACAACAGAAGAAGAAGAATCTGGGGTGTAGATATTAAAGTTAATAAGTTGAAAATGCTGATCTTTGAGGGGAAAGGCGCACATGGGTGGGTGTACAGGCAGAGCCATACTTAGCGGTGACGGGGAGGAGAGAATCATGCGGCAGTGTTATGTTTGGAAAGGAAATATCTAGTCTGGTTTCAGTTAAGGGAGGCTAGATGCCCATTCCATTCATCAAAGGAATTCAAAGATTATTTGTTAGACCATTACAGAGCAATTCAAAAAGGAGATCTACACGAACAATTCAATGCCATGACTCGGGAGAAGATTATCATGAAATATAGGGAGAAATTTGAGTTATTGTCAAGACAGCTTAAGGGGATTTCTGAAGCAAGATTGGATGGAAATTTCATGAAGAGCCTAGAGCCCAACATACGGGCATCACTCCAACTATTGAAACCGTGAAAATTGAGGAAGACAATAAAACTAGCTTAGATAGTGGAGGCCAAGAATCAAATGAAGAAGGCTACCAGGAGGAACAAAGATGAAACGTCGTATCGAACTGCTGCAACCACAACGATACCAAAAGCTCAAACAATGGAAATCCATATGCGGGTTGCACGGGACACGAATAATGAATGACTGGGAGCAATACTCAAGCTCCCAAAGAGAGATTCGGGAGAAGCGAGCCAAGGGGTTATGTTTTTTGTGTGATAAGAAGTTTACTTCAGAACACCATTGCAATGATAAAAAATTACAAGTTCTCATAGTGCATGACGAGTAAGAGAATGAAGAAATAGAGACAGCAGAGGGGGACATCCTCATCTTATTTAATTTCAATTTTTACGATTGTATTAGAATATCAACAAGATACAGGAGATAATCAAGATCAATTAAAAAACAACAAAAATATGTGATTCATAAGAAAAAAATTTAAATTATGTAATGCCAATCAACTCCACTTCTATTATGAAATCTCGAGCGAGTTCCTCTAGAGGCAATCCTTCTAATAACCTTCTTTAATTCTCTCATCAGTAGCATTTTCCGCTTTATTGATTGCACCACGAACTGTTTTTTATCTTATGCCCTTGAACAACCTCATTTCTTTGATTTATTGATGATTATTGTGCTATTCCTAGATTGATAGTTGTAAGTGTGATTTTCCACCTCCTTACTGCATCTAAAATTCTATCGCAATATTTGCAGATAAGAGCGAAATCAATTCTTTTGTGTGATATTTTCATGTGATCGCATTCTTATGTGTAATATTTGCAACCGAGAGCAGCAGCATCAGATTTTCACAATCAATTTGATAGGATGTTCACGTCCATTCTGCTGCCCATCAGTTTTTCACAATCAATTTGATAGAATGTTCTCCTCCATTCTGCTGCCTCTAGAGCTGCTTCGTTGCTTTTATCAATTACAGAATGAATTCAAAAGGTTTTCAAAATTATGAAATAGCAGTACCGAGCATATGTAAAAAAAATGATTGTTATTGCAATCAAATGAAATCGAATGCAATACTCCTTTTGACTCCCCGAGAGTTAACTCCTTGAACAAATGAAGACATCAAGAGAGGCTATCTCATTTCTTCAACTTTGGATTACTTTTTATCCTATATTTTTTATCCTTTCTCCAAATTTAGACATTGCATTGATCATGTAATTGATTTTACCTTAGTTCAATACAACTTTCCAAATAGTGTATCCGTCAAATTATTACGAGGCTTTCATGTTTATGTTCCGATTTTCATTCAAATTATTAAAAAACATGTTAAAGAATAAGATCACACATGGATTAATAGGGTTGTTGTAAGATTTTGTCACATCTTATATATAAAAACAAAATTAGAAAATCTAGGCACCAAGATGCCAAGATTATTTTTTAGAGTAAAAGCCCAAAATAGTTCACCGACTATTAAGAAGTGTCCAACTTAGTTCTTGAGCTTTAAAATGCTCCAATTTAGTCTCGAACTATTAAAAGTTGTTCCGAATTAGACTTTTCTATTTAATTTAACATCTCCTTTCACGTTTTGAAGGGGTAATTCGTTCTATTTGCAATATTCACAAATTAAACTCACGAAGGCTCGTCGGTTCTCACTGGAGATTTCATATGCAAAACAGCCTCACCCTAAACCTAAAACTTCGCTGCTCCACTTGCACAACTTCTCCCCTCCTGTTTCACCATTGACGGAGGCGTGTACTAATTCACTGCTTCTCTATTCGACAGAGCAGTCTCCGTCTCCATCTCCATCTCCATCTCCATCTCTATCTGCCATGTTTGCATCTACGCCGAGGCTTCATCTTCATCCAAGTGTTTGTGCATCCCTCTCGATCATGCAAAGAAATGTGGTTCAACCTACATTGATTCGATCTGGAGAAGCTGCGACTCCAGTTAAGTGGATATGGCCCTAAGTTTGCAGATATGAATAATTAGTCAAAGAAGAAAAATAAAATGTGGCAATTTAAGTTCTTTAATCGGACTTAAGAGCAGAAAAATGGGGGGAGAAATGGAATTTCAGCTTTTGTGATGTTTGCTTTTAATCATATTTGAGCAGAATTGAAGTAATTTTTAAGTTGGATTTGCCTCAATCCAGCCAAACAACATGTACATTAATTTTATGCTGGATATATTTATAAATATTTACGTTGGATTTGAAGATGCTGAATAACATGTTCGTTGTATTAGATTAAGCTCTTCGAGGGAGATCTAATATTCTGATTAATTAACTCTTTTCTTTTAATGACAAGAATCTACTCATGTTAATTAATTATGTTGCTAAGATCACTTTGTGCAATCAAACTAGATAAGTTTAGAGCATTAATGTTTGTGATTTATTGTAGTGTGCGAGCAAGAAGTGGTGGTCTATTAAAAAATAGTTAATAGAAGAGGTGAAAAGTATGATAGCCCATCGATGCCGAACAGAGGTATGAGTTATTTCAATATATTGTTTTAATTCAACTTGCAATACCATAGGACTAAGGCTATTGTTTATTATAGGAGATATCACTAAAAATATTTGAGAAAATGAAGTTGTCTAAATGGTTTGATGATACAAAGTTCTTGCAATTCTTTGGAAATTTGACAGCAATGAATGGTACTGAACTTGAAAACATCGAGGACAAGGATAAACAGATAGAGGTAGATGAGAGAAATAACTCTTATGATAATGTGAAGACTTCAAATATAATGTTTTAGATGATTGTGAAGAGTTCTTAAAAGTAATTATGACATTCATAAAGATGATGAATTATTTGAAAGCAATGTTAATTCTTCTGTTGAATTCACATGAATAAGAAAATTGAAGAATGCATTCAAATTTTATACAAGGAACAAATCTATGATTAAACATTTTGGAAAAAAAAATTCCATTTTTTGTGTTGTACATACTTATGTACAATCCTTTCAACACAAATTAAGATTTGTGCAAAGTCATGTTCAGATTTTTTGGTAGATTCTTTCAATTTTGAGTTTAAATATAGAATTGTGTAGTCATCTAAACTCAATTCACGGATTGTACTATGTACATGTTTATTTTGGCATCTAATTTTATTCTGAGTTTTAGATTTAGTAAATTAATTTATAGTAAAAGAAGTGCTTTCTTCTTTCGTTTAGAACATTTGGTTCGTGGTTTTTTTCAATGTGCAAACGAGAAGTAGTGATTTATTAAACAAATGGTTACAAAGGGGGAGACAAGCATGATGGTCCATCGATGAAGAGCATAGGTATGAGTTATTTTAGCATTTTTTTAATTCAATTTGTGAATGCCAAAAAATTAAGAACAACGTTTTTGTCACTGAAAGTGTTGACTTATATGAAATTGTATCTGATTGGCTTGATGATACAAAATGTTCACAACTCTTTAGTGGTTTGAGTGAAATGAATGACGTTAAACTAGAAAATATCAAAGACGAGGATAAACATATAGTGGTATATGAGATGAAAAATTCTTATGATGATGATGAAAACTTTGAGTATAATGTTTCAGATGATATAGGCAATGATTATGGCATTCATGAAGATGACAAGTTATTTGAAAGAAACGTTGATCCTTCTGTTGAATTCACGGGCATAACAAATAAAAATAAAAAATAAATTCTAACGAATGCATTCAAATTTCCAATGAAATGTTGGGAAGAANAGTGAATGTATGAATTTCAATGATGAAATCAGTGTTCATAACAACGACGAAAATGATAGTATTAAGTGGCCAGTTTTCAATCTTATGGCAGAGTTTCAAAAATATGATCTTGAACTGGGAATGTTATTTAGCATTGAAAATGAGTATAAAGTAGCTGTGCAAAATTGGTCAATTGCTAAGGGAAAGGATATAAAGTTCTTAAAAAATTATAAAGGAAGGTGCAGAGCTAATAGCAGGAAGTCTAATTGTTCATTTCATTTGTATATTTAAAGTATGAGGGAAGTCATTCATGGCAGATAAGATCGTTTCAAGAGTATACTTGTTCGTGGAGTTATCATAGCAAAGAAATTATGACTAAATGATGCATCCACGGTGCAAAGCTAATTTTTTTAGAACAGAAGTAATAGATGAATTGAAGTTACATTGTTCAAAATCACAAGCTAGGAAAGCTACAACAAGGCATGCAAGTTGGTGCACATGAAGAATGAACAATTCAAGAAGATATGAGATTACTGCTTGGAAATTGCAAAAAAAATCCAGGAACAACTATGTTTGTAAAAAAAACAAAACAAAGATTTGGAAGGTCGAATGAGATTTGTCAAGATGTATGTTTGCTTTAAAGCATGTAAAAAAGGCTTCCTCGTAAGTTGCAGACCAATATTTAGGGTTGATGGTTTTTTTTTTTTAAGGGAAACAAGGGAGTCAACTATTAACTGCAATTAGTTTGGATGGTAATAATAACATATTTCCAAAAGCATGGGCAATTGTTGAAAGTGAAACCAGAAATAGTTGGGAGTGGTTCTTGGACTTGTTGGCTAGAGATTTACGTATTTTTTTACAGCCAATTTAAGTTTACATTTATTTCAGCAAATAAAAGGAATTGATGCTTGCTTCTAAGAGACTATTGTCGGATGTTGTAAATAGAATCTGTGTCATCTGCAACATAATTTTAAGTTGGTGATATTTAAGGGAGTTGCTTGAAAAATATTTTGTAGACTGCAGCGAAGAGTGCTATAGTAAAGCAATATAGATAAATGGAAGAATTAGCTAAATTGGATCATAATGCTTATCATTGGTTAGCTAAAAAGCAACTAAATGAGTGGCCTTGGTCACACTTTAATTTTATCTCCATATGTGATACGCTACTTAAAAATATGTGTGTATGCTTAAACTTTATCATTTTGGAGGCACGACACTAATATTTTATGGCTATGTTTAAGAATATTAAAACTTTGGTGATGATAAGGATGCAAGAAAAAGATGGAGTTCAATAAAGTGGAACGTTAAATTTTGTTCAAAGATTGGAGAAACAATTCGAAAAAATATATATGAATATTGGAACTGTATTGGAGTGAAGGCTGATGATGACAACTACCAGATCACAACAATGCAAGGGGTACACTATGTTTTCAACTTAAATGATATATCTTGTAGTTGTTGACGATGGGAACAAAATGGCTAGCCATGTATTCATGCATGTGCAGCAATCAATGTGGATGAGCTTGACCTAGAACATTTTATTCATAATTATAACAATGTTGATATGTATAAAAGAACTTATGAGCCCAATATTATGTCCATCACTGGTCCTGATGAATGACATAAAAGTAATAAAACATGTCTCTTACCACCAAAATATAATAAACCTTAGAGGGGCCGATCACTAAAGTTAAGAAGATGTGTAGATGAACAACCAAATGACTCACAAAAGAGAAGTATAAGTAGGTCAACAATGGTTTTACATTGTAGCAAATGCAAATAAAGCGAGCACAATAAAATAAATTGTGATAAGATGAAAGAGAAGATCGCGAAAACTCAATTTGCTCAATCACTCCAAGTCGGGAAAATCTTACAAGATCAACTGTATGTTGAAAAATCGAATGACTGGAGCACAATAGTAAGTATAATGAATTCTTATATTGAGTTTACTTNAGAAGATGTGTAGATGAACAACCAAATGACTCACAAAAGAGAAGTATAAGTAGGTCAACAATGGTTTTACATAGTAGCAAATGCAAATAAAGCGAGCACAATAACATAAATTGTGATAACATGAAAGAGAAGATCGCGAAAACTCAATTTGCTCAATCGCTCCAAGTCGAGGAAATCTTACAAGATCAATTGTATGTTGAAAATCAAATGACTGGAGCACAATAGTAAGTATAATGAATTCTTATATTGAGTTTACTAAAATAAAAAATGAATGCCCTTGTCTTTGTGAAATTAATTTTTCTTTTCTATGCTAAATTAAGGGATACTGATCGACATTGTGATTCGCAAACAGTATCCATATTGGATGTGTTAACACAAGGAACGATTAATAAAAGAATATTGGTTAGCTACTAAATAAAATATTGTAAGGAATTGTGTAGTTTACTTTTACATATATTAATGTGATATTTTTGTTTGTTAACAAGTTTACACTTTCGAAAGGAAGAAGATTGGCTCGTGAAGTTTGAAGGATTTCATAGGGTATCGACTTTTATAATTTTGGAGTTATTTTGAATAATAATCGGTTTATAAATGCATCATTAGTATTTTGGAGTTTTATAGCATAACACTCAAAGACGACAATGCAGTTTTACACTCAAAGGCAATGATGCTTTGTATTAAATAATATGTTTGATGCTGTTGTTATTTTGAAAACTAAAATTTTTTGCTACATCTTAAAAAAATTATGATGGCATGGTGTATTAACATATTCTGATAAAACTAGGTTGTTTTGATGTGAAATTGTTCAAACATATTGATACAAACTAATTGATCCATAAATTAATGAAATTTACCTTTATAAATGTAATGCAGAGAGCAAAAAAAAATTTTATGGCAGCGTGACATATTTGCAAATAGGTTGATACAGATTGGCATGTAGTTGGCTCATTCCGCTATTGTAAAACTATATAAGAAAACAAGAGATCTGTTTACTCATACTTTTTTTATTCATAATTTTGTTTCTATTATAGTGAAAAATAAGAAATTTTTTGTTGGATCATCGCTTGAACTCAATAGCCTAACATTTAGAAATAAGCACGCAATATTTCATCAATCCAACCAAATATAATTTTACTTTTTTTCACTCAATTACTTCATAACAAATAAGTCCGAAAAAATTATTTTCAATTTAATATTACAGTCTTACGTTTATATATATATATTGAAAAGTATTTGTGCAAAAATACGAGTGGTTTTCCATAAATCACATAATTTTTTCATTCACATAATATTTTAAACGTAAAGTAAATTCATTCATTTGATTTTTTACATTAACTTTAACTATTTGAAAATGCATTATTTAATAAATAATATTAAAATAAAAAATTTAACTGCAACCGAGTAATTCATATAATTTCAGATTGAATGAGCTCTTAATGCATAATTCTTGATTCTAAAATTTTTTATATGAAATAAAATGATGACCATATTGAAGAGATTTGCTAACGCAAATTAAAAATTATAACTTTTCAACAACAAATAAAAAATAAATTTATATACAAACAACATGAATTTTGAATAATTATATAAAAGACAAAAATGTCATTCAATTCATGCAGGCCGACGTTAAAGTTAACGGAAAATATATTTTAGAACCAATTTAGAGTACTTTTTTATATTTTGGGACTAAATTGGATTATTCTAAAACTCTGAGACTAAATTGGGCACTTCTTAATAGTTGAAGAACTATTTTGAGCTTTTACTCTTATTTTTTGTATAAAAGCGTAAGATTGTATCATAATACCTCTAGAAGTAGAATATATGATTGTATTATATTAACAAAATAATAAAATACGCAATTTCAATGATAAAAGACGTAGAGCAAAGCTGATACATCTACAATTTTAAATAATTTCAATAGGTCAAAAATTATTTTTCTACGTTCTTTTAGAGAGAGATATCATGAGCTATTGTCAGAATAGATAGAATTCTTAAAAATATAAAATATGATTATACCAAAATACTTGAATTTGTTGCAACAAAATTGATGACANATATATATATATATATATATATATATATATATTGAAAAATATTTGTGCATAAATACAAGTGGTTTTCCATAAGTCACATAATATTTTAAATGGAAAGTAAATTCATTCATTTGATTTTTCACATTAACTTTAACTATTTAAAAATGCATTATTTAATAAATAATATTAAAAAAAATTTTAACTGAAACCGAGTAATTTATATAATTTCAGATTGAATGAGCTCTTAATGCATAATTTTTTATTCTAAAATTACCATATTGAAGAGATTTACTAACGCAAATTAAGAATTATAACTTTTCAACAACAAATAAAAAATAAATTTATATACAAACAACATAAATTTTGAATAATTATATAAAAGACAAAAATATCATTCAATTCATGCAGGCCGATGTTAAATTTAACGGAAAATACAATTTAGGACCAATTTAGAGTACTTTTTAATATTATGGGACTAAATTGGAGTATTCTAAAACTCTGAGACTAAATTGGGCACTTCTTAATAGTCGAAGAACTATTTTGAGTTTTTACTCTTATTTTTTGTATCAAAGCGTAAGATTGTATCATAATACCTCTACACGTAGAATATATGATTGTATTATATTAACAAAATAATAAAATACACAATTTCAATGATAAAAGATGTAAGAGCAAAGCCGATTCATCTACAATTTTAAAANAATTTATATACAAACAACATAAATTTTGAATAATTATATAAAAGACAAAAATATCATTCAATTCATGCAGGCTGACATTAAATTTAACGGAAAATATAATTTAGGACCAATTTAGAGTACTTTTAAATATTATGGGACTAAATTGGAGTATTCTAAAACTCTGAGACTAAATTGAGCACTTCTTAATAGTCGAAGAACTATTTTGAGCATTTACTCTTATTTTTTGTATCAAAGCGTAAGATTGTATCATAATACCTCTAGACGTAGAATATATGATTGTATTTTATTAACAAAATAATAAAATATGCAATTTCAATGATAAAAGATGTAAGAGCAAAGCCGATCCATCTACAATTTTAAACAATTTCAATAGGTCAAAAATTATTTTTCTACGTTCTTTTAGAGAGAGATATCATGAGGTATCGTCAGAATAGATAGAATTCTTGAAAATATAAAATAAGATTATACCAAAATACTTTAATTTGTTGCAACAAAATTGATGACGAATGGTCAATATTCTTGAACAAATTGTTGATACAACGACAAAATCTATATGACATAATAAGAAATATATAATTAAAATTCATATTTGTTATTCATTGATTATGAAGATCAACAACAAGATCAATTTAAGTACTTCAAATAAGGTACATATGACATCTATCAATATTTTCAATGATTAAAATATGTTGCAACTGAACATTGGATAGCCTAGAGGTTACTTTGCTTCAGTATATGATTCATTAAACCTTTTAGACAAGAAATTGACAATGAATTAAAGCTACAATTCATCAAAGAGAATTGATTAAATTTTAGACAACTAATTAAACTAGGAAAAAAAAAAACTTTTAACAAAACTCATGATAGGACAATGGCGCTAATGACGTATAGTTCTAAAGAACAATCTAAATATCAATATAGGAGTCATGTAAGCCCAAATTGATCCATTGGAAAAGAAAACAAGGGAATTTACAAGCATACCACACAATTCCTATGCATTTACATATCTAACAACCAAAGTTTGATATCTAAACTTACAAGATCTTAGAGCCATAAACCTATATGCATGAAAAGGAGTATTTCAGTTTAAAATACAGTAATAGTGTTATTTTTGATGTGATATTGAAGATTTGAGTGGAATACATTCAAATAAGAATTTTAGGTGTTATATGTGTAACTACATAAGAATTGTGTGGTATATATGTAAATGCCCCAAAAAATAAATTCTGATAAATCTTTTTTAAATGATAGGTTTAATGCAAAAAATACACTTATATTATGATTATGCACCTTATTTATTAAATCTAAAACCAGATCAAAATTTAAACAAAAATACACTCATGAACCAAAATCTTAAATAGAATAAAAGTGAAAACATAAATAAAAAATTAATATGTAATTTCTAAAATTAAATTCAAGAGTTATAATATGTAATTCCTAAAACACTACTTGTTGATGTTATCAGAAAATAATAATCAAAATGATATTAAATCTAAAATCATATACAAACGTGAACATCAATCAGAATCTGAATCAATCCTTTGCTATGAAACTAAACAATTCATGTTTGGTCGAATTATTGAATCAACAAAAGCAAATTGATAACTAATTTCTGAAATACTATTTGTTAATAATAAAGCAATTAGCTCTTGGTTCCTTAACTTACAGATCATAAAATAATTTTGTCAATATATTCATAGATTTATTAATGATAGCTATTAGCAGAGACTCATCTTTGGAAGTAGCCATCCACACTTATTAAACACTCAAAGGATATACATCTGAAGACACAGAAATATTAAAAAACTAAAGGAAGATTTAATATATAACACCTAAACTTCAATTTTTGCAAGCATACCAGCTCAACGATGCATAAAAAAGTGTATTTCACCTTTTAAAAGTTAAAATGGTGGTATTTTTTATGTGATATGAGTATAAATGTAAAAAAACAAAATTTAGACGTTATATATGTAAATACATATGAAGTGGGTGGTATGCATGTAAATGCCCAAAAATAAAATATGATTTCAATATTCAAGGTCTACTGAATTTTTCATGCCCACGTACAATTTATAGGCTTCAAAGTAACCAAACTCATAAACTACACAAGATCTATAAAATTTTACTAGAGCAGGAAATTTTAATTAAATACGATGGTAGCAATTCCCCAACAATCCAATTCCTAATTGTATTTAGAATCTACCAATCTAGGTAAGCAATTGCTGCAAAATAGACAAATGTAGAAGTCTCGAACAAAGGACTGTTGTTGTACCAGGAACTGAAGGCCGCAACAATATCCCAACAACAAAGGCAAGAAAGTAAGCAATAGGGTTGGTAACAATAGCGGGAAGTAGCCAACTAACACGGTGCGTGGTGTGGAACAGTGAAAATAGCATTAAACCAAGGCAGTGGTAGTAGCCAACGGGCTAGCAGAGAAGGTCATCATGAAGGAACAATGCAACATAAAGGGGCAGAAACAAGAACAGCATATCAATCAACAAGTATAAATTAGCAAGTCGTAATATAGCAGTGACCTAGACTCTATAGATGTTAACTAGAAATTAGTACATAGTGTTGAAACAATGAAGTAATTAGTTAGACCTAACAAACTATTAAAAATACTAAATGGCACATTCCATCCATAGAGGAGACAATATAATAGGGATCCTTTGCATGGTTTTAGAAGGTTTTAAAGCGGGTAAAGCATGAATTGAATGGGTTATTTTGTTCTACTATGCTAATTAGTAAAACATAAAGAGGCATTTACATACCNAAAATAATATTTGTTATTCATTGATTATGAAGATCAACAACAAGATCAATTTAAGTACTTCAAATAAGGTACGTATGACATCTATCAATATTTTCAATGATTAAAATATGTTGCAACTAAACATTTGATAGCCTAGAGGTTACTTTGCTTTAGTATATGATTCATTAAACCTTTTAGACAAGAAATTGACAATGAATTAAGCTACAAATCATCAAAGAATATTGATGAAATTTTAGACAAAGAATTAAACTAGGAAAAAAAAACTTTTAACAATACTCATGATAGGACAATGGCGCTAATGACGTATTGTTCTAAAGAAAAATCTAAACATCAATATAGGAGTCATGTAAGCCCAAATTGATCCATTGGAAAAGAAAATAAGGGAATTTACAAGCATACCACACAATTCCTATGCATTTACATCTCTAACAACCAAAGTTTGATATCTAAACTTACAAGTTCTTAGAGCCATAAACCTATATGCATGAAAAGGAGTATTTCAGTTTAAAATACAGTAATAATGTTATTTTTGATGTGATGTTAAAGATTTGAGTGGAATACATTCAAATAAGAATTTTAGGTGTTATATATGTAACTACATAANTTGATCCATTGGAAAAGAAAACAAGGGAATTTACAAGCATACCACACAATTCCTATGCATTTACATATCTAAAAACCAAAGTTTGATATCTAAACTTACAAAATCTTAGAGCCATAAACCTATATGCATGAAAAGGAGTATTTCACTTTAAAATACAGTAATAATGTTATTTTTGATGTGATATTAAAGATTTGAGTGGAATACATTCAAATAAGAATTTTAGGTGTTATATATGTAACTACAAAGGAATTGTGTGGTATATATGTAAATGCCCCAAAAAATAAATGCTGATAAATCTTTTTTAAATGAAAGATTTAATGCAAAAAATACACTTATATTATGATTATACACCTTATTTATTAAATCTAAAACCAAATCAAAATTTAAACATAAATACATTCATGAACCAAAATCTTAAATAGAATAAAAGTGAAAACATAAATAAAAAATTAATATGTAATTTCTAAAATTAAATTCAAGAATTATAACATGTAATTCCTAAAACACTACTTGTTGATGTTACCAGAAAATAATAATCAAAATGATATTAAATCTAAAATCATATACAAACGTGAACATCAATCAGAATCTGAATCAATCCTTTGCTATGAAACTAAACAACTCATGTTTGTTCGAATTATTGAATCAATAAAGCAAATTGATAACTAATTTCTGAAATACTATTTGTTAATAATAAACCAATTAGCTCTTGGTTCCTTAACTTACAGATCATAAAATAATTTTGTCAATAGATTCATAGATTTATTAATGATAGCTTTTAGCAGGAGACTCATCTTTGGAAGTAGCCATCCACACTTATTAAACAGTCAAAGGATATACATCTGAAGACACAGAAATATTAAAACACTAAAGGAAGATTTAATATATAACACCTAAACTTCAATTTTTGCAAGCATACCAGCTCAACGATGCATAAAAAAGTGTATTTCATTTTTTAAAAGTTAAAATGGTGGTATTTTTTATGTGATATGAGTATAAATGTAAAAAACAAAATTTAGACGTTATATATGTAAATACATATGAAGTGGGTGGTATGCATGTAAAGGCCCCAAAAATAAAATATGATTTCAATATTCAAGGTCTACTGAATTTTTCATGCCCACGTGTCCAATTTATAGGCTTCAAAGTAACCAAACTCATAAACTACACAAAATCTATAAAATTTTACTAAAGCAGGAAATTTTAATTAAATACGATGGTGGCAATTCCCCAATAATCTAATTCCTAATTGTATTTAGAATCTACCAATCTAGGAAAGCAATTGCTAAGTCTCGAACAAAGGACTGTTGTTGTACCAGGAACAGCCGCAACAATATCCCAACAGCAAAGGCAAGAAAGTAAGCAATAGGGTTGCAACTAACACGATGTGTGATGTGGAACAGTGAAAATAGCATTAAATCAAGGCGTTCGTAGTAGCCAACGGGCTAGCAGAGAAGGTCATCATGAAGGAACAATGCAACATAAAGGGGTGGAAACAAGAACAGCATATCAATCAATAAGTATAAATTAGCAACTCGGAATATAGCAGTGACCTAGACTCTATAAATGTTAACTAGAAATTAATACATAGTGTTGAAACAATGAAGTAATTAGTTAGACCTAACAAACTATTAAAAATACTAAATGGCACATTCCATCCATAGAGGAGACAATATAATAGGGCTCCTTTGCATGATTTTAGAAGGTGTTAAAGCGGGTAAAGCTTGAATTGAATGGGTTATTTGGTTCTACTATGCTAATTAGTAAAACATAAAGAGGCATTTACATACATACCACCCAGTTTCTATGTATTTACATATTTAACACCTAAATAGTTCTTTTTACATTTATACCTCCCAAATCTTTCACATCACATCAAAAATACCACCATTTTAACTTTGAAAAAGTAAAAAACACAATTTCATGCATAGGTGAGCTGGCATGCATGTTAAAAATAGAAGTTGTCAGATATATAAATACATAGGAATTGACTGGCATGTATGTAAATCTTAAATCTAAATACATAAAATCACCACTACTTCCAAGAAGATGCACACTTCTCTGCAAGCATATTTATGATGAAAGCAAAGCAATAGAGTGAGTGCTTTTCCATCGCATGCTTCTATAACAATTCAAACAATGACATGTCAAACTTATTTAAAGCAAAAAAGATAAAACGAACCACAAAATCAGGATTTGGTGTATGTCAGCTTCTAAGATGCATTGCTAGAACTAAACATCCACGGCAAATTATTTTCATTTTGTTGTTCTCAGTGCAAGTTTTCTCTCAAATAGTGCAGCATACAAATGCATTTCATTTTAAGGCCACTAGAATTTTCTACAGATGGTATTAAATAATAGACATTTACATAATTACTTTGTTTTTATCTTTTACATAAACAAATGAATTGATCGTAAAGATCCTAAAAATTCATAAATGTGATTTATTATTAACATTGATTTCGACACAACCAATTTTCCGTTGATACAATTAAGTAATTGAAAGTTTTAGAATGTAAAAATAATTTAAAAGCATTCATAAACTCAATGATAGACATTAATTTAGTCATGTTTTGTAAACTTTGAAGGCAATACGTGGTACAAAATGTGAATCATACATGTTGATGATGATAGTAATAAATCAGAACAATTAATCATCCTGTTCATTAAAAGGCCTAACCACACTTCTATATAAGAAAATATGATACAAGTACTTGAGTAAATGACCTTTTCTATTTCAACACAAATTTTTTTCTAAAAAAAGAACTCAAATAGATTAACAGATCTTTTTGAGTATGCCTACGATATGGCTATATCCCTGGAGATGCAAACAATAGTGGTCGCGTATTAGATGACTAACTCAGCGAATAGATGAACAGATCCAACTGCACCAACCTATTCTTTTTTTTATTTCAATCAGTGCTATATCCCTACGATAGTCAGCTCCGGTTCTGAAAAGAAGGAACTGAGAACCTTTCTAAAGTTTCAAAAAGCCAAAAGGTAACCTAACTCTAATTATGATTGGTGTCTCCACTACTTACGAATAGAACAATTATACAGTGCATAATAATGCATTTCATTCGCTTAATTCCACTAAACATAATCGAGTAGACTACACATGAGAAGCAACCAAAATTTGAACTATATTGCAGTTTAGTTCATTCTAGAATAAGGTTGTTCTAATTTAAAATCTTCCAAGTAAGCTCGAGAAGAACTAGTAGAGAAATGGAGGACATCAAAACACTGCCCCATAAATGCAATTTAACAAGGATCTAAATGAAACCTTTTTTTCTATAAAATATAAGGATCTAACTACCGAGCTAAGTAAACCAAAGGACCAACGCAGATAAGGATCAAATTTTATGAATAAAAACACAATCTATCTTTAAAAAAAATAAAGTAAATAGGGAATGCTTACCACATACAAAAATGAACCACCTGCAATGAAGGTGTACATCGATATAATACTAAAAAGAGAGAAATAAGCATCATTGTGAGCGCTGCATCTGATAGAATGCTCAAACAATAAAGAACGTTATATGATGCAGTAAAATAGTGCTGCCATGTTAGCTTTGTATGGCATTATGAATAGGAACCAACATTGTTTTATTTGAAATGCCAAGGTTCAGCTCTCTCTAACTTGCAAAATGTACCACTCATGCAAAGCAAACCGTCACATCCACTTTGTTCTACTCCCATAGAGATAACCCATTGGTTTACCAAGTAGTACATTTCAAGAGGGATTCATCCACAAATATGGTTGAGAATGAAACATCTAAAACCCTCAAGTTTCCGGCGACAAAAAAGCTTAATTTAGTTAGTAGATAAAGCTAAACATGTGCTTGCTCAACAAAAGTTCTGAGGCACAAGGATGGCTAAAGTAGTGAGGTAACTCCTAATAGGATAGATGAACTAAAAAAAATAGGTCTATCATAAAAAAAAAAAAAGTAAAAATTTTAAAAAATTATAATATATTAACATTGTGTGAGGAGTTCTGGTAAGGTCAGGAATATAATTATTACGGCACTAATACGACCAATGCAATGATGTAAATCAAAACTGTTAAGTTTGTACGAATTTTTTGTAGTCTATTGGCACTCTATGAATCATCTAGAGCACAAGACCACACATATTACCTTCATGAGATACCATGATTATTTTGTCAACTACCATAACGCTTAGAAAATACATGAATCATTTTGGCAACAGCAAAGTAATACAAAACATTTCATTGGCTGTTTGCAATAACTCGGTCCTAAATGCAAAGATTCTAAAATATCAAAGCAAGTAGATGCCTGACGCTGCACAAAAATTCAATAGAGTTTTGTATGGAGTTCAAATGAGTACTTATCAATAAATCACTATGAACAGAAATTGAAAGCACACGCTTGCCATTAATATCACCATATTGACAGATTTGATTGGTAGATGTTTGATCACTACAGATCCTAAAATTAAATTGTGTGCATGATTTGAATTTATTCCAAACAAACTATAGTTTGAAATTTAAATGATCACCTTGAAAAAAATAATTTAAATTGAAAAAAATATATATAATTGAACCACATGATTTGGTTGGGTTAAATAACAAAATTAAAAAAAAAACTATATTTTCGCTTGACCTGATCCAGTTAAATTGAATTTTTTTTTTTGTTCAATTGCTTGATTCTATTTGGTTTGATACTAATTTAAAATAAAAGGAAAAATTTATAAACTACCAGCTCCATAAGTTTAATTAGTTCGTTAAAATTGAATAATGTAATTTTCAATTACCATCAGCTTATTTGGCTTCCTAAAACTTCAAATTTAAACAAAACAACAAGTTAAAACAATGCATCAAATTGAAACCAAATCAAAATAATTGATAGATTTGGTATTGATTTCAATTTCTAGTGGTACATAACATGATTGTTCTTGTTTTGTTAGGTATGCAATTTTGAGACAACAAAAACAACAAGAAGCCTTCATTTATCCCACCAAGTGGGGTAGGCTACATGAATCCTTTTTCTCCATTGTGCCCTATTGAGTGTCATATTTTCATTTAATTCTAATAAATTAACATCATTTTTTATACAACAAGTCCAAGTCTTTTTAGATCTACCTCTATCTTTTTTAACAAAAGTCGAATCTAAAACATCTACTCTCCTAATCGGATCATCAGATGGTCAATGTTTAAAGGTATGCAATTTTGACAAAAAGTGCAAAAAATATCCATACCAAATTATATCATGCAATATAGAATTTTAACTGCCAAATTAAAATTTAAAGATTGATTGTAAATTTATAATTTACAAAATATTTTTACCAAATTTCAATCATAACTTATATTATACTGGATAAATCAAGCAGATGAACACAAGAAATCAATCTAAACAAAAGAAAATCAAATCAAAGCATAATTTTAAGTTAAAAATAAACCTAATAGAACCAAGTTTGATTTAATTCCCTATCACAAAAATTAAAAACTTCACGAAGATTTTTAAATCATGATTTTTTGAAATAAATTTGAATCATAANTTTAAAGATTGATTGTAAATTTATAATTTACAAAATATTTTTACCAAATTTCAATCATAACTTATATTATACAGGATAGATCAAGCAGATGAACACAAGAAATCAATCCAAACAAAAGAAAATCAAATCAAAGCATAATTTTAAGTTAAAAATAAACCTGATAGAACCAAGTTTGATTTAATTCTCTATCACAAAAATTAAAAAGTTCAAGATTTTTAAGTCATGATTTTTTGAAATAAATTTGAATCATATGCATCTTTTCAAAAATTGAAATGATTAATTATCAATTTTTGTTTAATTTTCCCAAGGAATATAATTAGTAAGTGTGCGGAGTAAATTACAATGTATACATGCTCAATCAAAACTTGTCTTACACTCATCTAAAAGTAAATCTAATGGTTTTACGATCCAGCTTGAGTCGTGACTAAAAAATGATNGAGTAAATTACAATGTATACATGCTCAATCAAAACTTGTCTTACACTCATCTAAAAGTAAATCTAATGGTTTACGATCCAGCTTGAGTTGTGACTAAATAATGGATAAGGATATGCTGGCCCAATTTATTTTCATTCAATAAATAAAATTGATAGTCTAAAATCCCAACTTTAGTGACTTAAGAAAATCTTTACCTAATTAGCGTTAACTAGTAGATTTTTGCTCCAGATGATAAGCATAAAATTCAAAATAAAAATGAATTTTTGGTTTAGATTTTTTTTTGGTAATTTTCTTACTAAGTAGTTTTAAAATTTATATCTCTCATTTTTTGTGTGTTGGTGCTTACTGGAAGGAGAACATATTGTGTTGCTTTAGTTTAAAATAACATAAAAAATAGATCAAGAAAGTCAAAGATGAAAAAGTGAGAGGTAGAGAAGAATAGAAACAAAAGAGAGAGAAAAAATGGAAAGTTGATAGGTAAGTTATTTGGCACTTTCATTGTTTGATCATGATGAACTATCTCAACAAAGTTCAGCCATTGTGATGTCAATACAAGCATGCTGATGTTGGTTCAAGCATGGTGGCGCTGTAAACAAACATGTTATGCGCCAGGCAAGTTCAGTGGAAGCAAAAAAAATTGTTATTGTGAATATAAAATACTACTAAAGGTCCTTGATTTTTCTCTCCTAATTTTTGTTTCTTTACTAATTGCTCCACTAAACTACCACAATATTAAAGGGCTTTGAACAAAATTTTGAAGTAATCTTCTTAGTTATAGTAGATATATTTCTCTGTGTGATCATGAATTTATTCTAATTAATCTCTCTAAACCATGTAATTCCATTAACCTATTGCTTGAGTTCTTGAGGGCACTATTTCGGTTTTGTGTTTTTTCTTTTTTTCTTTGCTCTCATAGTTATTTTTTCTAACAGTAAGATAATTACATTATGCAATTTTAAACAACAGAATAACAAATTTATAAAAGATGAGAGAATTATACACCAAAACATCTTAGAACCACATAATGGACCATAAGTTCCAATAACCTTATTCCCAGCATAATTTATAGGTGAAAGGAAGAAAAATGTGATCCAAGCAAACAAGCATGAGATGGGAATGTTAGAGATGTCCGATCCAAGTAGAAAGACCCAACAAGTGATTACTATGTAATGCCTATAGATTATTTCATCCATGATTCTCAGAATTATAGGAAATGAAGTATTCCTAGAAAGCATGGTTAAATTTACAGAATGCAGTGGAAGACATAAATAAGGATTACTCCAAAAACATTCAGTTAGGCATATGTATGAAACTAGAGTACCTGCAGCAGAGTAAGCTGTGCTGAGAGAGTTGTTGCCTCTGTCTGAAGCGTTTGCACCTTGCGCTCAAGCTCACTAGTGTACCTTATCTTTCTCTCTTTAGATCTTGCAGCAGATTGTCTGTTTGCAAGAATTCTACAGCACAGAAAAGAGAAAAAGAAAACTAGTAAAAGCATAGAAACAAAGAACATGTCGTTCCAAAATAATTCTTTCAATTTTTTTACGATCACACAAAACTAAGGCGAAAATAAATAAATAAAAACAAATTGATCATATACTCGCGAAAGAGACCAAAACTTCCATAGTCCACTCCATTCAACCCAAAATAACATCGAATGAATTTCTAATATAGAAAGCCCAATTCAGAAAACAAAGCAATTAAAATTCAGAGCATAAGTAGAAAAACCAGGCTAGAAAGTAGATGCCCGCTAAATTTGGAAAAAAAAANAAAAGTTCTGAGGCACAAGGATGGCTAAAGTAGTGAGGTAACTCCTAATAGGATAGATGAACTAAAAAAAATGGATCGTCTATCATACAAAAAAAAGTAAAAAAATTAATTAATTATAATATATTAACATTGTGTGAGGAGTTCTGGTAAGGTCAGGAATATAATTATTACGGCACTAATACAACCAATGCAATGATGTAAATCAAAACTGTTAAGTTTGTACGAACTTTTTGTAGTCTATTGGCACTCTATGAATCATCTAGAGCACAAGACCTTACATATTACCTCCATGAGATACCATGATTGTTTTGTCAACTACCATAACACTTAGAAAATACATGAATCATTTTGGCAACAGCAAAATAATACAAAACATTTCATTGGCTGTTTGCAATATCCCGATCCTACATGCAAAGATTCTAAAATATCAAAGCAAGTAGATGTCTGATGCTGCACAAAAATTCTATAGAGTTTTGTATGGAGTTCAAATGTGTATTTATAAATAAATCACTATGAACAGAAATTGAAAGCACACGCTTGCCATTAATATCACCATATTGACAGATTTGATTGGTACAAGTTTAATCACTACAGATCCTAAAATTAAATTGTGTGCATGATTTGAATATATTCCAAACAAACTATAGTTTAAAATTTAAATGATCACCTTGAAAAAAATAATTTAAATTGAAATATATATATATAATTGAACCACGTGATTTGGTTGGGTTAAATAACAAAATTAAAAAAAAAAACTATATTTTCGCTTGACCTGATCCAGTTAAATTGAATTTTTTTTGTTCAATTTGTTCAATTTCTTGATTCTATTTGGTTTGATACTAATTTAAATTAATAGGAAAAATTTATAAACTACCAGCTCCATAAGTTTAATTAGTTCGTTAAAATTGAATAATGTAATTTTCAATTACCATCAGCTTATTTGTCTTCCTAAAACTTCAAATTTAAACCAAACAACAAGTTAAAACAATACATCAAATTGAAACCAAATCAAAATAATTGATAGATTTGGTATTGATTTCAATTTGTAGTGCTACATAACATGATTGTTTTTGTTTTGTTAAGTATGCAATTTTGAGACAACAAAAACAACAAGAAGCCTTTATTTATCCCACCAAGTGGGGTAGGCTACAAGAATCCTTTTCCTCCATTGTGCCCTATTGAGTGTCATATTTTCATTTAATTCTAATAAATTAACATCATTTTTTAAACAACAAGCCCAAGTCTTTTTAAATCTACCTCTACCTTTTTTAACAAAAGTCAAATCTAAAACATCTACTCTCCTAATCGGATCATCAGATGGTCGACGTTTACAGGTATGCAATTTTGACAAAAAGTGCAAAAAATATCCATACCAAATTATATCATGCAACNTGCCCTTGTCTTTGTGAAATTAATTTTTCTTTTCTATGCTAAATTAAGGGATACTGATCGACATTGTGATTCACAAACAGTATCACTATTGGATGTGTTAACACAAGGAACGATTAATAAAAGATTATTGGTTAGCTACTAAATAAAATATTGTAAGGAATTGTGTAGTTTACTTTTACATGTATTAATGTGATATTTTTGTTTGTTAACAAGTTCACACTTTCGAAAGGAAGAAGATTGGCTAGTGAGGTTCGAAGGATTTAATGGGGTATCGACTTTTATAGTTTTGGAGTTATTTTGTATAAAAATCGGTTTATAAATGCATCATTAGTATTTTGGAGTTTTATAGCATAACACTCAAAGACGACAATGCAGTTTTACACTCAAAGACTATGATGCTTTGTATTAAATAATATGTTTGATGCTGTGGTTATTTTGAAAACTAAAATTTTTTGCCACATTTTAAAAAAATTATGATGGCATGGTGTATTAACATATTCTGATAAAACTAGGTTGTTTTGATGTGAAATTGTTCATACATATTGATACAAACTAATTGATCCATAAATTAATGAAATTTACCTTTATAATGTAATACAGAGCAAAAAAAAATTTTATGGCAGCATGACATTTGCAAATAGGTTGATAAAGATTGGCATGTAGTTGGCTCATTCCGCTATTGTAAAACTATATAAGAAAACAAGATGTTTGTTTACTCAAACTTTTTTTATTCATAATTTTGTTTCATTAAAGTGAAAAATATGAAATTTTTTGCTGGATCATCGCTTGAACTCAATAGCCTAACATTTAGAAATAAGCACGCAATATTTAATCAATCCAACAAAATATAATTTTACTTTTTTTCACTCAATTACTTCACAACAAATAATTCCGAAAAAATTATTTTCAATTTAATATTACACAGTCTTACGTTTATATATATATATATATATTATATTGAAAAATATTTGTGCATAAATACAAGTGGTTTTCCATAAATCACATAATATTTTAAACGTAAAGTAAATTCATTCATTTGATTTTTCACATTAACTTTAACTATTTAAGAATGCATTATTTAATAAATAATATTAAAATAAAAAATTTA
Source organism: Phalaenopsis hybrid cultivar (assembly GCA_002079205.1). NCBI lineage: Eukaryota > Viridiplantae > Streptophyta > Magnoliopsida > Asparagales > Orchidaceae > Phalaenopsis > Phalaenopsis hybrid cultivar. The sequence goes on along the minus strand of JXCR01115339.1, from coordinate 59,806 downwards.
ACTAAAACCGAGTAATTCATATAATTTCAGATTGAATGAGCTCTTAATGCATAATTCTTGATTCTAAAATTACCATATTGAAGAGATTTACTAACGCAAATTAAAAATTATAACTTTTCAACAACAAATAAAAAATAAATTTATATACAAACAACATAAATTTTGAATAATTATATAAAAGACAAAAATATCATTCAATTCATGCAGGCCGACATTAAATTTAACGGAAAATATAATTTAGGACCAATTTAGAGTACTTTTAAATATTATGGGACTAAATTGGAGTATTCTAAAACTCTGAGACTAAATTGAGCACTTCTTAATAGTCGAAGAACTATTTTGAGCATTTACTCTTATTTTTTGTATCAAAGCGTAAGATTGTATCATAATACCTCTAGACGTAGAATATATGATTGTATTTTATTAACAAAATAATAAAATATGCAATTTCAATGATAAAAGATGTAAGAGCAAAGCCGATCCATCTACAATTTTAAACAATTTCAATAGGTCAAAAATTATTTTTCTACGTTCTTTTAGAGAGAGATATCATGAGGTATCGTCAGAATAGATAGAATTCTTGAAAATATAAAATAAGATTATACCAAAATACTTTAATTTGTTGCAACAAAATTGATGACGAATGGTCAATATTCTTGAACAAATTGTTGATACAACGACAAAATCTATATGACATAATAAGAAATATATAATTAAAATTCATATTTGTTATTCATTGATTATGAAGATCAACAACAAGATCAATTTAAGTACTTCAAATAAGGTACATATGACATCTATCAATATTTTCAATGATTAAAATATGTTGCAACTGAACATTGGATAGCCTAGAGGTTACTTTGCTTCAGTATATGATTCATTAAACCTTTTAGACAAGAAATTGACAATGAATTAAAGCTACAATTCATCAAAGAGAATTGATTAAATTTTAGACAACTAATTAAACTAGGAAAAAAAAAAACTTTTAACAAAACTCATGATAGGACAATGGCGCTAATGACGTATAGTTCTAAAGAACAATCTAAATATCAATATAGGAGTCATGTAAGCCCAAATTGATCCATTGGAAAAGAAAACAAGGGAATTTACAAGCATACCACACAATTCCTATGCATTTACATATCTAACAACCAAAGTTTGATATCTAAACTTACAAGATCTTAGAGCCATAAACCTATATGCATGAAAAGGAGTATTTCAGTTTAAAATACAGTAATAGTGTTATTTTTGATGTGATATTGAAGATTTGAGTGGAATACATTCAAATAAGAATTTTAGGTGTTATATGTGTAACTACATAAGAATTGTGTGGTATATATGTAAATGCCCCAAAAAATAAATTCTGATAAATCTTTTTTAAATGATAGGTTTAATGCAAAAAATACACTTATATTATGATTATGCACCTTATTTATTAAATCTAAAACCAGATCAAAATTTAAACAAAAATACACTCATGAACCAAAATCTTAAATAGAATAAAAGTGAAAACATAAATAAAAATTTAATATGTAATTTCTAAAATTAAATTCAAGAGTTATAATATGTAATTCCTAAAACACTACTTGTTGATGTTATCAGAAAACAATAATCAAAATGATATTAAATCTAAAATCATATACAAACGTGAACATCAATCAGAATCTGAATCAATCCTTTGCTATGAAACTAAACAACTCATGTTTGTTCGAATTATTGAATCAACAAAAGCAATTTGATAACTAATTTCTGAAATACTATTTGTTAATAATAAACCAATTAGCTATTGGTTCCTTAACTTACAGATCATAAAATAATTTTGTCAATATATTCATAGATTTATTAATGGTAGCTTTTAGCAGNTTGCCAGATATATAAATACATAGGAATTGACTGGCATGTATGTAAATCTTAAATCTAAATACATAAAATCACTACTACTTCCAAGAAGATGCACACTTCTCTGCAAGCATATTTATGATGAAAGGAAAGCAATAGAGTGAGTGCTTTTCCATCGCATGCTTCTATAACAATTCAAACAATGACATGTCAAACTTATTTAAAGCAAAAAAGATAAAACGAACCACAAAATCAGGCTTTGGTGTATGTCAGCTTCTAAGATGCATTGCTAGTACTAAACATCCACGGCAAATTATTTTCATTTTGTTGTTCTCAGTGCAAGCTTTCTCTCAAAAAGTGCAGTATACAAAAGCATTTCATTTTTAGGCCACTGAAATTTTCTACAGATGGTATTAAGTAATAGACATTTACATAATTACTTTTTTTTATTTTTTACATAAATAAATGAATTGATCGCAAAGATCCTAAAAATTCATAAATGTGATTTATTATTAACATTGATTTCGACACAAATTAAACGTTTAAGATTTAAACGTCGTCTTAGATGGTTTGGTCATATTAAACGTCGACCATTAGATGATCCGATTAGGAGAGTAGATGTTTTAGATTCGACTTGTGTTAAGAAAGGCAGAGGTGGGCCTCGGAGACATGGGCTTATTGTATAAAAAATGATCTTAATTTACTAGAACTAAATGAAAATATGGCACTAAATAGGACAGGCTTATTGTATAAAAAATGATCTTAATTTATTAGAACTAAATGAAAATATGACACTAAACATGACTCAATGGAGAAAAATCTTATTGTATAAAAAATGATCTTAATTTATTAGAACTAAATGAAAATATGACACTAAATAGATATTGTATTAAAAATGATCTTAATTTACTAGAATTAAATGAAAATATGACACTAAATAGGACTCATTGTATTAAAAATGATCTTAATTTACTAGAACTAAATGAAAATATGACACTAAATAGGACGCCTTGGAGAAAAAGGATTCATGTAGCCGACCCCACGTAGTGGGATTAAGGCTTTGTTGTTGTTGTATTGATTTCGACACAACCAATTTTCAGTTGATACAATTAAGTAATTGAAAGTTTTATAATGTAAACATAATTTAAAAGCATTCATAAACTCAATAATAGACATTAATTTAGTCGTGTTTTGTAAACTTTGAAGGCAATACGTGGTACAAAATGTAAATCATACATGTTGATGATGATAGTAATAAATCAGAACAATTAATCATCCTGTTCATTAAAAGACCTAACCACACTTCTATATAAGAAAATATGATACAAGTACTTGAGTAAATGATTTTTTCTATTTCAACACAAATTTTTTTCTTAAAAAAGAACTCAAATAGATTAACAGATCTTTTTGAGTATGCCTACGATATGGCTATATCCCTGGAGATGCAAACAATAGTGGTCGCGTATTAGATGACTAACTCAGCAAATAGATGAATAGATCCAACTGAACCAACCTATTCTTTTTTTTTATTTCAATCAGTGCTATATCCCTACGATAGTCAGCTCCGGTTCTGAAAAGAAGGAACTGAGAAACCTTCTAAAGTTTCAAAAAGCCAAAAGGTAACCTAACTCTAATTATGATTGGTGTCTCCACTACTTACGAATAGAACAATTATACAGTGCATAATAATGCATTTCAATCGCTTAATTCCACTAAACATCATTGAGTAGACTACACATAAGAAGCAACCAAATTTGAACTAGATTACAGTTTAGTTCATTCTAGAACAACGTTGTTCTAATTTATAATCTTCCAGGTAAGCTGGAGAAGAACTAGTAGAGAAATGGAGGACATCAAAACACTGCCCCATAAATGCAATTTAACAAGGATCTAAATGAAACTTTTTTTCTAAAAAATATAAGGATCTAACTACGGAGTTAAGTAAACCAAAGGACCAATGCAGTAAGGATCAAATTTTATGAATAGAAACACAATCTATCTTTAAAAAAAATAAAGTCAATAGGGAATGCTTACCACATACAAAAATGAACCACCTGCAATGAAGGTGTACATCGATATAATACTAAAAAGAAAGAAATAAGCATCATTGTGAGCGCTGCATCTGATAGCATGCTCAAACAATAAAGATCGTTATATGATGCAGTAAAATAGTGCTGCCATGTTAGCTTTGTATGGCATTATGAATAGGAACCAACATTGTTTTATTTGAAATGCCAAGGTTACAGCTCTCCCTAACGTGTAAAATGTACCACTCATGCAAAGCAAACTGTCACATCCAATTTGTTCCACTCCCATAGAGATAACCCCATTGGTTTACCAAGAAGTACATTTCAAGAGGGATTCATCCACAAATATTGTTGAGAATGAAACATCTAAAACCCACCCAAGCNACAATTATACAGTGCATAATAATGCATTTCAATCGCTTAATTCCACTAAACATCATTGAGTAGACTACACATGAGAAGCAACCAAAATTTGAACTATATTACAGTTTAGTTCATTCTAGAACAAGGTTGTTCTAATTTATAATCTTCCAAGTAAGCTGGAGAAGAACTAGTAGAGAAATGGAGGACATCAAAACACTGCCCCATAAATGCAATTTAACAAGGATCTAAATGAAACTTTTTTTCTAAAAAATATAAGGATCTAACTACCGAGTTAAGTAAACCAACGGACCAACGCAGATAAGGATCAAATTTTATGAATAAAAACACAATCTATCTTTAAAAAAAATAAAGTAAATAGGGAATGCTTACCACATACAAAAATGAACCACCTGCAATGAAGGTGTACATCGATATAATACTAAAAAGAGAAAAATAAGCATCATTGTGAGCGCTGCATCTGATAGAATGCTCAAACAATAAAGATCGTTATATGATGCAGTAAAATAGTGCTGCCATGTTAGCTTTGCATGGCATTATGAATAGGAACCAACATTGTTTTATTTGAAATGTCAAGGTTACAGTTGTCCCTAACGTGCAAAATGTACTACTCATGCAAAGCAAACTGTCACATCCAATTTGTTCCACTCCCATAGAGATAACCCCATTGGTTTACCAAGAAGTACATTTCAAGAGGGATTCATCCACAAATATTGTTGAGAATGAAACATCTAAAACCCACCCAAGCTTCCGGCGACAAAAAAGCTTAATTTAGTTAGTAGATAAAGCTAAACATGTGCTTGCTCAACAAAAGTTCTGAGGCACAAGGATGGCTAAAGTAGTGAGGTAACTCCTAATAGGATAGATGAACTAAAAAAAATAGATCGTCTATCATACAAAAAAAAGTAAAAAATTTAAATAATTATAATATATTAACATTGGGTGAGGAGTTCTGGTAAGGTCAGGAATATAATTATTATGGCACTAATACAACCAATGCAATGATGTAAATCAAAACTGTTAAGTTTGTACGAACTTTTTGTAGTCTATTGGCACTCTATGAATCATCTAGAGCACAAGACCTTACATATTACCTTCATGAGATACCAAGATTATTTTGTCAACTACCATACCACTTAGAAAATACATGAATCATTTTGGCAACAGCAAAGTAATACAAAACATTTCATTGGCTGTTTGCAATAACTCGGTCCTACATGCAAAGATTCTAAAACATCAAAGCAAGTAGATGCCTGATGCTGCACAAAAATTCTATAGAATTTTGTATGGAGTTCAAATGTGTACTTATCAATAAATCACTATGAACAGAAATTGAAAGCACACGCTTGCCATTAATATCACCTATTGACAGATTTGATTGGTACATGTTTAATCACTACAGATCTTAAAATTAAATTGTGTGCATGATTTGAATTTATTCCAAACAAACTATAGTTTGAAATTTAAATGATCACCTTGAAAAAAATAATTTAAATTGAAAAAAATATATATGATTGAACCACATGATTTGGTTGGGTTAAATAACAAAATAAAAAAAAAAAACTATATTTTTGCTTGACCTGATCCAGTTAAATTGAATTTTTTTTGTTCAATTGCTTGATTCTATTTGGTTTGATACTAATTTAAATTAATAGGAAAAATTTATAAACTATCAGCTCCATAAGTTTAATTAGTTCGTTAAAATTGAATAATGTAATTTTCAAGTACCATCAGCTTATTTGGCTTCCTAAAACTTCAAATTTAAACCAAACAACAAGTTAAAACAATGCATCAAATTGAAACCAAATCAAAATAATTGATAGATTTGGTATTGATTTCAATTTGTAGTGCTACATAACATGATTGTTTTTGTTTTGTTAGGTATGCAATTTTGAGACAACAAAAAACAACAAGAAGCCTTTATTTATCCCACCAAGTGGGGTAGGCTACATGAATCCTTTTCCTCTATTGTGCCCTATTGAGTGTCATATTTTCATTTAATTCTAATAAATTAACATCATTTTTTATACAACAAGTCCAAGTTTTTTTAGATCTACCTCTACCTTTTTTAACAAAAGTCAAATCTAAACATCTACTCTCCTAATCAGATCATCAGATGGTCGACGTTTAAAGGTATGCAATTTTGACAAAAAGTGCAAAAAAATATCCATACCAAATTATATCATGCAATATAGAATTTTAACTGCCAAATTAAAATTTAAAGATTGATTGTAAATTTATAATTTACAAAATATTTTTACCAAATTTCAATCAAAACTTATATTATACTGGATAGATCAAGCAGATGAACACAAGAAATCAATCTAAACAAAAGAAAATCAAATCAAAGTATAATTTTAAGTTAAAAATAAACCTGCTAGAACCAAGTTTGATTTAATTCCCTGTCACAAAAATTAAAAATTTCAAGAAGATTTTTAAATCATGATTTTTTGAAATAAATTTGAATCATATGCATCTTTTCAAAAATTGAAATGATTAATTATCAATTTTTGTTTAATCTTCCCAAGGAATATAATTAGTAAGCGTGCGGAGTAAATTACAATGTATACATGCTCAATCAAAACTTGTCTTACACACATCTAAAAGTAAATCTAATGGTTTTACGATCCAGCTTGAGTCGTGGCTAAAAAATGGATAAGGATATGCTGACCCAATTTATTTTCATTCAATAAATAAAATTGATAGTCTAAGATCCCAACTTTAGTGACTTAAAAAAATCTTTACCTAATTGGCGTTAGTAGATTTTTGCTCCAGATGATAAGCATAAAACTCAAAATAAAAATGAATTTTTGGTTTAGATTTTTTTTGGTAATTTTATTACTAAGTAGTTTTAAAATTTATATCTCTCATTTTTTGTGTGTTGGTGTTTACCGGAAGAAGAACATATTGTGTTGCTTTAGTTTAAAATAACATAGAAAATAGATCAAGAAAGTCAAAGATGAAAAAGTGAGAGGTAGAGAAGAATAGAAACAAAAGAGAGAGAAAAAATGGAAAGTTGATAGGTAAGTTATTTGGCACTTTCATTGTTTGATCATGATGGACTACCTCAACAAAGTTCAGCCATTGTGATGTCAATACAAGCATGTTGATGTTGGTTCAAGCATGGTGACGCTGTAAACAAACATGTTATGCACCAAGCAAGTTCAANGTTTGATCATGATGGACTACCTCAACAAAGTTCAGCCATTGTGATGTCAATACAAGCATGTTGATGTTGGTTGAAGCATGGTGGCGCTGTAAAAAAACATGTTATGCACCAGGCAAGTTCAGTGGAAGCAAAAAAAAAAAATTGTTATTGTGAATATAAAATACTAGTAAAGGTCCTTGATTTTTCTCTCCTAATTTTTGTTTCTTTGCTAATTGCTCCACTAAACTACCACAATATTAAAGACCTTTGAAAGAAATTTTGAAGTAATCTTCTTAGTTATAGTAGATATATTTCTCTGTGTGATCATGAATTTATTCTAGTTAATCTCTCTAAACCATGTATTTCCATTAACCTTATGCTTGAGTTCTTGAGGGCACTATTTCGGCTCTGTTTTTTTTTTTTCCTTGCTCTCATATTTATTTTTTCCAACAGTAAGATACTTACATTATGCAATTTTAAACAACAGAATACCGAATTTATAAAAGATGAAAGAATTATACACCAAAACATCTTAGAACCACATAATGGACCATAAGTTCCAATAACCTTATTCCCAGCATAATTTATAGGTGAAAGGAAAAAAAAAAGTGATCCAAGAAAACAAGCATGAAATGGGAATGTTAGAGATGCCCGATCCAAGTAGAAAGACCCAACAAGTGATTACTATGTAATACCTATAGATTATTTCATCCATGATTCTCAGAATTATAGGACATGAAGTATTCCTAGAAAGCACGGTTAAATTTTCAGAATGCAATGGAAGACATAAATAAGGATTACTCCAAAAACATTCAGTTAGGCATATGTATGAAACTAGAGTACCTGTAGCAGAGTAAGCTGTGCTGAGAGAGTAGTTGCCTCTGTCTGAAGCGTTTGCACCTTGCGCTCAAGCTCACTAGTGTACCTTATCTTTCTCTCTTTAGATCTTGCAGCAGATTGTCTGTTTGCAAGAATTCTACAGCACAAAAAAGAGGAAAAAAAAATTGGTAAAAGCAGAGAAACAAAGAACATGTCGTTCCAAAATAATTCTTTCAATTTTTTTATGATCACACAAAACTAAGGCGAAAATAAATAAATAAAAACAAATTGATCATATACTAGCGAAAGAGACCAAAACTTCCATTGTCCACGCCATTCAATCCAGAATAACATCGAATGAATTTCTAATATAGAAAGCCCAATTCAGAAAACAAAGCAATTAAAATTCAGAGCATAAGTAGAAATACCAGGCTAGAAAGTAGATGCCCGCTAAATTTGGAAAAAACGAAATACGGCTAAAAGCACTCAAAGCAGGTTGGTCAAAATTGATCAGAATTCAATAACAAATCGACTCCAGCAAGAATCATAAGTCCTAATCGTCACATAAGCATTCAAGCCTCAAATAAAGATTAGAGAGAGATCAGGCCTTTTGGCTCTCTTCGGATCGATCAAAGCCAGCTCCGCAAGCTTATCCGCCGCTATCGCCTTCTTCGCGTAATCCGACTGCGACGGCGGAGACTCTCCTTCGAACGAAGACGAAGCCCCATCCATAGAACTGCTGTGCCGATGCTGCGGTTTCTTCTCCACGGTCGCACCACCAGGAACGCCAGCTCCTTGGAACCCCATCCCCTCGAAGAACGCCGCATCGACCGATAAGCTCCTCAAGTGAGCTCCACCTCCGGCGGTCCTCGCCGCCGTTTGCGCCGTCGAATGCTCCAATTTTCCGCCGGACTCAGTAGAAATCGCAGGAGCGGCGGTGGAACTACTGCCGGAGATGTTGTCATCGGAAAGTGAGGGGAACTCGATGTCAGCGAGGTTGAAATCCGGGTCCGAATCGAACAGGAATTCTTCAGGGAAGCGGTAGAAGGTCTCGGATTGGGCCCTCCGGTGCCCGGAGCTCCTAGGGTTTGGTTGGATCTGGCTGCCGCCGAAACGGTGGTTCGTCGGTAGCATATCGGGCGGCCGGTTCGGGTCCATGGGCGACGAGCTTTCTCTAGAGTCGGTGGTGCGGCTTGACTCTTTCAAGACGGCCGACAGATTTCAAGTGAAAGAGATGCATTACTTATAGCAAAATTTACATATCTAGACACAATTATTATATATTTACATATGTTACACCTAAATATATTCCAATTAGGAATGTTAACCATCCAATTCGAGCGGAGTTGGGTCGGGCTCGAATAGATATAGTGCGCTTGTGGCTCCTTATATTCGATTTCAAGCCGAGCCTACTCAAAATTGAATGGAGTTCGATTTGGCTCGAAGTTGAACCCGAGTTATAGCTCAAATTGAGTTATTTCGATTCATTTTAGCTCGGAATTGCTCAAAATTTGAACTAACTGGCTCAAATTGAGTTATGTATTTATTCTAGCTTGAAATATGCTCGAAATTGATTGGCGGCTCATTATATTTACTTATACATACCTTATAAATATATATTTTTATAAATAAAAAGTACTACGAGTTGATTTCGAGTCAATTTATATATGGCTCAAAATCAGCTCGAAAAAATTTAATCCAAAATTTTGGCTCATTTAATTTAATCCAATCTTAATCTGAGCCAAAATTTGAATAGATTTTAGAACGAGTAAAAGATCTTCAAGCTAAAGTCACGGCGCTAATTACAGTGTTTCGCTTTTAAAAGGTGATGTTATGTAATAGTAAAATTCAAGTAATTGGTAAATATGAAAATTTAGATGCGAACTGTGTAATTACGTAAAAATTATGTCCTAGATATAAAAATGCTACTTACCAGATGGTTAAAAATATGCTCCCGCAAGCGCGTCATTTTTTTTTTCTAGCACCACAATTTTTGGAAGTTATAAGCACATGCAGTTTTCTTCTATCTAAAAATACTTTTCAGTAGTTAGCATTTGTGCTGTTTAGCGCTGCTAACAGATAATGATTGGGAATTTTATGTATATAACAATAAACAATNATATATATATATATATATATATATATATATATATATATATATTCATTCATTTGATATCCAAAATTTTATATTATTTATATGATATTTTTATTTGTAAATCCCTGAATAAAATCACAACATTAGAAAAAGAGGGTGGATTTTTAGTGAGTTTTTTGAGGGTATAGGATTGAGCGAGAGCAAGAGAAGTTGTCCTTTCTTCTCTTTTATTCTTATTTATACACTTTAGGAGCCTATATATTCACATGGGGGGTTTAGTAAATAAACATAAAACTAGGCTTTATGATCATAATAAGGAGTTGGAGAAGACTCATTGATGAGAAGACTGTTGGTATTGATTGTCATATTGTTAATTGATGTGTGGTATGTATGCTAATAGTGGAGAACTCTCTTCCTTTTGCCTTGGAGAGCTGCTCATCGAGTTCGATGATATAGCTAAGTAGTTGTCTGTTAGTTTGTTTAGAAGGTCTAACTAGCTCGTATAAGTATGAAATAGGAAATAAGACAGTATGGGCGAGTTCGACTAGAAAAGCTTGATTGAAGGTTAAGGTTGGTTAGACACGTTCTGAGGAACTCACTGGAATGTTGATTTACTTCAAAGATTTTTATAGAACCCTTTTGGATAGTAAGGAGTGTTGTAGTTTGTCACTTTTAAAAATATGACTAACATATATGTTTTATCTAGTCAATGTCCTACCCTAGGGAGCTTGATCCATTAAGCCAATGAGGCTTCATGTTGTTTACAAAAACTCATTTTTTGAGGTGTTTAGTTCTCTGATTCTCTTAGCTCTTAAAAAATGATACTGCGAGAAGAATGATAGAATAAGTCGTCTCTATGTCTGATTAGAGGGGTAGGAAAATTGTAACATGCATTTAGCTCTATCGGGTTTGTCTGGATACATCTATTCATATTCATTTCCTATACTAAAATAAAACATGTTCTCAAAACTAGTAATACCTCTATGGCGGCGAAGCTTTCGTCAATCCAAGATCTAATTTGGTTAATCTCTTTTTCAAACTTTCTCTCTGAATCATCCATTTTTTAACTGCCATCACTTTTAAAGAAGTTTTTTTATCACAAACCATAGAAACACCAGCAAGTTGAAATCTTGTCGATTGATTTACTTGTCTGTATCAGGAGAATCTTTGTCTGTCATTGATATGATTAGCACCGGTATAAAATAAGTTAAAATAGAATAGCTTCATACATGAAATGATGTCTGGAAGTTGAAATTAGTAATGGAAATTTTATCTGTTGAAATAAAGCATAGATCCGCACAAGTTAGATAGCGAAGTTATTATGTTTAAACCTTCCAGCACAGTGTTTTTCATTTAAGATTATTTTCTTGGAAGATTTACATGCATATTACTCTATTTTCTTAATGTATTTCTAGCACCTTCCAGCACCCTATATTTTTTTTATGCATTTCCAACACAGTTTTTTTGTTTAAATATAAAAAAGAAAAGAATTGTTGTTATATATGTAAATATATAAGAATTGGGTTTTATGTTTATAAATGCCCTTAATTTTAATTCCTCTATACCCATTCTCTTTTTTGTTCATGTCATCTTCCAATGGCAGAGGGA
>JXCR01115339.1:11707-44347 GCA_002079205.1 Phalaenopsis hybrid cultivar | reverse complement strand
CGCTGACCTCTGTCAACTACCACCGACCGTCACCGACTGTTGTTAGCCACCGCTCACCTCCGNGACCCAATTTATTTTCATTCAATAAATAAAATTGATAGTCTAAGATCCCAACTTTAGTGACTTAAAAAAATCGTTACCTAATTGGCGTTAACTAGTAGATTTTTGCTCCAGATGATAAGCATAAAACCAAAATAAAAATGAATTTTTGGCTTAGATTTTTTTTTGGTAATTTTATTATTAATTAGTTTTAAAATTTATATCTCTCATTTTTTTTTGTGTTGGTGCTTACCGGAAGGAGAACATATTGTGTTGCTTTAGTTTAAAATAACATAGAAAATAGATCGAGAAAGTCAAAGATGAAAAAGTGAGAGGTAGAGAAGAAGAATAGAAACAAAAGAGAGAGAAAAAATGGAAAGTTGATAGGTAAGTTATTTGGCACTTTCATTGTTTGATCATGATGGACTACCTCAACAAAGTTCAGCCATTGTGATGTCAATACAAGCATGTTGATGTTGGTTGAAGCATGGTGGCGCTGTAAAAAAACATGTTATGCACCAGGCAAGTTCAGTGGAAGCAAAAAAAAAAAATTGTTATTGTGAATATAAAATACTAGTAAAGGTCCTTGATTTTTCTCTCCTAATTTTTGTTTCTTTGCTAATTGCTCCACTAAACTACCACAATATTAAAGACCTTTGAAAGAAATTTTGAAGTAATCTTCTTAGTTATAGTAGATATATTTCTCTGTGTGATCATGAATTTATTCTAGTTAATCTCTCTAAACCATGTATTTCCATTAACCTTATGCTTGAGTTCTTGAGGGCACTATTTCGGCTCTGTTTTTTTTTTTTCCTTGCTCTCATATTTATTTTTTCCAACAGTAAGATACTTACATTATGCAATTTTAAACAACAGAATACCGAATTTATAAAAGATGAAAGAATTATACACCAAAACATCTTAGAACCACATAATGGACCATAAGTTCCAATAACCTTATTCCCAGCATAATTTATAGGTGAAAGGAAAAAAAAAAGTGATCCAAGAAAACAAGCATGAAATGGGAATGTTAGAGATGCCCGATCCAAGTAGAAAGACCCAACAAGTGATTACTATGTAATACCTATAGATTATTTCATCCATGATTCTCAGAATTATAGGACATGAAGTATTCCTAGAAAGCACGGTTAAATTTTCAGAATGCAATGGAAGACATAAATAAGGATTACTCCAAAAACATTCAGTTAGGCATATGTATGAAACTAGAGTACCTGTAGCAGAGTAAGCTGTGCTGAGAGAGTAGTTGCCTCTGTCTGAAGCGTTTGCACCTTGCGCTCAAGCTCACTAGTGTACCTTATCTTTCTCTCTTTAGATCTTGCAGCAGATTGTCTGTTTGCAAGAATTCTACAGCACAAAAAAGAGGAAAAAAAAATTGGTAAAAGCAGAGAAACAAAGAACATGTCGTTCCAAAATAATTCTTTCAATTTTTTTATGATCACACAAAACTAAGGCGAAAATAAATAAATAAAAACAAATTGATCATATACTAGCGAAAGAGACCAAAACTTCCATTGTCCACGCCATTCAATCCAGAATAACATCGAATGAATTTCTAATATAGAAAGCCCAATTCAGAAAACAAAGCAATTAAAATTCAGAGCATAAGTAGAAATACCAGGCTAGAAAGTAGATGCCCGCTAAATTTGGAAAAAACGAAATACGGCTAAAAGCACTCAAAGCAGGTTGGTCAAAATTGATCAGAATTCAATAACAAATCGACTCCAGCAAGAATCATAAGTCCTAATCGTCACATAAGCATCCAAGCGTCAAATAAAGATTAGAGAGAGATCAGGCCTTTTGGCTCTCTTCGGATCGATCAAAGCAAGCTCCGCAAGCTTATCCGCCGCTATCGCCTTCTTCGCGTAATCCGACTGCGACGGCGGAGACTCTCCTTCGAACGAAGACGAAGCCCCATCCATAGAACTGCTGTGCCGATGCTGCGGTTTCTTCTCCACGGTCGCACCACCAGGAACGCCAGCTCCTTGGAACCCCATCCCCTCGAAGAACGCCGCATCGACCGATAAGCTCCTCAAGTGAGCTCCACCTCCGGCGGTCCTCGCCGCCGTTTGCGCCGTCGAATGCTCCAATTTTCCGCCGGACTCAGTAGAAATCGCAGGAGCGGCGGTGGAACTACTGCCGGAGATGTTGTCATCGGAAAGTGAGGGGAACTCGATGTCAGCGAGGTTGAAATCCGGGTCCGAGTCGAACAGGAATTCTTCAGGGAAGCGGTAGAAGGTCTCGGATTGGGCCCTCCGGTGCCCGGAGCTCCTAGGGTTTGGTTGGATCTGGCTGCCGCCGAAACGGTGGTTTGTCGGTAGCATATCGGGCGGCCGGTTCGGGTCCATGGGCGACGAGCTTTCTCTAGAGTCGGTGGTGCGGCTTGACTCTTAAGACGGCCCCCAGATTTCAAGTGAAAGAGATGCATTACTTATAGCAAAATTTACATATCTAGCACAATTATTATATATTTGGATATGTTACACATATTCCAATTAGGAATGTTAACCATCCAATTTGAGCGGAGTTGGGGCGGGCTCGAATAGATCTAGTGCGGCTTGTGGCTCCTTATATTCAATTTCGAGCCGAGCCCACTCAAAATTGAATGCAGTTCGATTTGGCTCGAAATTGAACCGAGTTATAGCTCAAATTGAGTTATTTCAATCCATTTCAGCTCGAATTGCTCTAAATTTGAACCAACTAGCTCAAATTGAGTTATGTATTTATTCTAGCTTGAAATCTGCTCGAAATTGGCTGGTGACTCATTATATAGTATATTTAACTATACATAGTTTATATATATAATTTTTATAAATAAAAAATAATACAAGCTGATTGCGAGCCAATTCATATATGGCTCAAAATCAGCTCGAAAAAATTTAATCCAAAATTTTGGCTTGTTTAATTTAATTCAATCTCAATCTGAGCCAAAATTTGAATAGATTTTAGAGCGAGTAAAGATCTTCAAGCTAAAGTCACAGCGCTAATTACAGTGTTTCGTTTTTAAAAGGTGATGATAATGTTATTGTTTATGTAATAATAAAATTCAAGTATTATATTGGTAAATATGAAAATTTAAATGCGAACTATATAATTACATAAAAATTATGTCCTAGATATAAAAATGCTGCTTATCGGACGGTTAAAAATATGCTCCCGCGCGTCATTTTTTTTTCTAGCACCATAATTTTTGGAAGTTATAAGCACATGCAGTTTTCTTCTATCTAAAAACACTTTTCAGTAGTTAGCATTTGTGCTGTTTAGCGCTGCTAACAGATAATGATTGGGAATTTATGTATATAACATAAACAATATATCTATATATTTATATATTCATTCATTTGATATCCAAAATTTTATATTATTTATATGATATTTTTATTAGTAAATCCCTGAATAAAATCACAACATTAGTAAACAAAATCACAACTTTAGAAAAAGAGGGTGGATTTTTAGAGAGTTTTTTGAGGGTATAGGATTAAGCGAGAGCAAGAGAAGTCGTCCTTTCTTCCCTTTTATTCTTATTTATACATTTTAGGAGCCTGTATACTCACATAGGGGTTTAGTAAATTAACATAAAACTAGACTTTATGATCATAATAAGGAGTTGGAGCAGACTCATTGATGAAAAGACTGTTGGTATTGATTGTCATACTGTTAATTGATGTGTGGTATGTTGCTAATAGTGGAGAACTCTCTTCCTTTTGCCTTGGAGAGCTGCTCATCGAGTTCGATGATATAGCTAAGTAGTTGTCAGCTAGTTTGTTTAGAAGGTCTGACTAGCTCGTATAAGTATGAAATAGGAAATCAGATAGTATGGGCGAGTTTGACTAGAAAGCTTGATTGAAGGTTAAGGTTGGTTAGACATGTCCTGAGGAACTCACTGGAATGTTGATCTACTTCAAAGATTTTTGTGGAACCCTTTTGGATAGTAAGAAGCGTTGCAGTTTGTCATTTTTAAAGATATGACTCACATATATGATTTATCTAGTCAATGTCCTACCCTGGAGAGCTTGATACATTAAGCCAATGAGGCTTCCTTTTGTTTACAAAAACTCTTTTTTTGAGGTGTTTAGTTCTTTGATTCTCTTAGCTTTTAAAAAATGATGCTGCGAGAAGAATGAGAGAATGAGAGAATAAGTCTTCTCTATGTTTGGTTAGAGGGACATGAAAGTTGTAACATGCATTCAGCTCTATGGGGCTTGTCTGGATACATCTATTCATATTCATTTCCTATAGTAAAATAAAACATGTTCTCAAAACTAGTAATATCCTCTATGGAGGCGAAGCTTTCGTCCATCCAAGATCTAATTTGACTAATCTCTTTCTCAAACTTTTTCTCTGAATCATCCATTTTTTAACTGTCATCACTTTCAAAGAAGCTTTTTTTATTACAAACCATAAAAACACTAGCAAGTTGAAATCTCTTCGATTGATTTACCTATCTGTATCAGAAGAATCTTTGTCTGTTATTGATATGATTAGCACCGATATAAAATAAGTTAAAACAAAATAGCTTCATACGTGAAATGATGTCTGGAAGTTGAAATTAGTAGTGGAAATCTTATTTGTTGAAATAAAGCATAGATCCGCACAAGTCAGATAGCGAAGTTATTATGTTTAAACCCTTCAGCACAGTTTTTTTCGCTTAAGATTATTTTCATGGAAGATTTACATGCATATTACTCTATTTTTTTTAATGTATTTCTAGCACCTTCCAGCACCCTATATTTTTTTTAATGCATTTCCAGCACAGTTTTTTTTATTTAAATATAAAAAAGAAAAATTTTGTTGTTATATATGTAAATATAAAGAATTGGGTTTTATGTATGTAAATGCCCCTAATTTCAATTTCTCTAATCCCATTCTCTTTTTTGGTCATGTCATCTTCCAATGGCAGAGGGAAAAAAAATACAATGCAGTTTTTTTATGTTGTTTCAGATCAATGTCATATAAAGGTTTGTCTCTCTTCGATTAGAAAAAAAAATTAGATGGTAATTTGGTCGAGTGTTACGGCTCTTAACCAATTGGTTGAATGAGAATGTATCTTCAAAGACATAAATTCTACACATAATTTATGATTTATTAGTCATCATTTAAATAAAATCATGTTAAATTTTAAATTTATTAAAATTGAGTATCATTTTATTATAGTTTTCAAGTAAATATAATATTTTTTTTACTTTCGTTTAACATAGATTGACCTAACATTTCATTTCAGTTATTATGGTAAGACATGAAAAAAGTTCAAATATGAGATACTCACCATCTCAATCTGGAGCCGCCATTGTTCAAATATTGAGGTATGGATTTACTGTAAATCCGGTGACTCATTTTTTCACTTAACAAGCCTAATTTCATACTTGTTTCCTCCCTTATGTCAGCATCATACCAAGCATTTTAGGGTTTTCCTATGATTCATCATAAAGAAGAACGCTACTCTACTGGTTGCTTTGAGTGAATAAATTACTTTTTACATTTTGAATGAATACATTGGCGAATTCACTCATAGAAAGGGAACATCAAGGTGTTGTTTTTCTATTGCTTATGAATGTTCATTATTTTGTTAGGATGATGTTTTTGAGCAGTGTTCTCTGCTGGTTGTGGTCTTTCTTCTAAAGGTTTATTTGGTTGTTTGTAATACAAACTATGTTTTTTAGAAATTCAATATAATTTTTTTATTATGGATTTGAAATCTTAATAAGAATAGCGCAATAATCAACCCCTTGTGTTGACATTATCAAACTTTATTGATCATATATTATGTGTGCGGCGCACCTGGCTTCATGCCCAATCTGATGGCGCTTGTTCACATGGATGAACTAGTTCTATTTTAAGAAAAAAAGTTCCCCATCTCTTTCTCTTTGAAAGTGACTTTCTTTTTTAATTTTTGCTTCTTTAATTTTCTTGACTGTCCTCTCCTGCTCATGTCATTTCTCTAGGCCCCTTGCAAAGACTCAAGGCTCCATCTCCTGCTACAAGATTTCTAGATTCTCCTATGTATATTCCTCTCTACACCTCTCTTTTTTTTCGACATGAAAAGTTATCTTATAAAATTTAGTCAATATGCTTCTTAAACTTCTACTAGAGGGAAATTTACCTCATAAGTGTGTATTACATAAATTTGATTTATTGCATGAACAAAAGCATGGAATCTCTTTTTATTGCTGACTACATCAAAAGTCAGCAGCATAATTTTGGAAAGATTATATTTTTGCTATGTTTTTATTCATATGAATAGTTTAGAACTTAGATAAAAGTAAGGAATTCAAAGGTAAATTATTAAAAAAAGTTCTTATAAAGAATGTTTATAGAATTTGATTATTCAGTTACACTCATCTTATAACTTCAGTTATGAAAATAAAGTTTTTTGAATTGATTAATTCCTTAAACTTTCTAGTGTGCAACTTACCTATTATAGTTGTTGTTTNAAGTCAGCAGCATAATTTTGGAAAGATTATATTTTTGCTATGTTTTTATTCATATGAATAGTTTAGAACTTACATAAAAGTAAAGAATTCAAAGGTGAATTATTAAAAAAGTTCTTATAAAGAATGTGTATAGAATTTGATTATTCAATTACACTCATCTTATAACTTCTGTTATGAAAATAAAGTTTTTTGGGTTGATTAATTCCTTAAACTTTCTAGTGTGCAACTTACCTATTATAGTTGTTGTTACTTTAGAAGTCAATGTTTTAAAAGAAAACCATTTCATGTCTATGGAGCATATCTCTACATTGTGTTTGATTCAGTCATTTTTTTTTTTTTTGATTTTTTAATTTAGTGTTATGTGGATTATTCCAGTTGATGCTCTTAAAGGAGCCCTATGTGGAGCCTTAATCATTTTCATGCATTGGGATAGAATTGAATAATTTCCATTAATCAGGATTTTAGCACATTATTTCGATATTCTTGGCCTAGTGATGAAGAGTTATGTTTTTTTTTTTCCTTGTTTTTCTTAATCTTAAGCATCAATTTGATGGGTTTTGGCGTGAACCCTGCGTATCTATTGAACATGCTAGGAGTAAATGTAAAACCTTAGGCTTGCCAGTTACATGAAATGCACAAGCCCAGCAAAAAAAATTCAGCACTATCTATTTGTCCTCCGAGAATGTTAACCCAAAATTTCTTAAACAATTGATATGCATATCCTTTTGCATTTAGTTTAATTTCACCCACTTCAGGTCTATTCCAGATTATAATTTTAGAAGGAGATCTGCAAACTTTGCTTATCATATTGCCAAAATATTATCAAGCAAACATGCCTCCTTTAAAAGCTCCATCATCTGTTAATTTTACCTTCCATAGTAGATGAATTTGGCCATCATCCTTTCTCATGTTCTTGCCGAAACTGAATTTATTTCTCTTTTAAATATCATAATTTCTTTTCCTACTTAAAAAAGGTTTTTGGTAGTGCTTATATAAAGGCAAGCACTGCTAAAAATATTTCAAAAATGCATAAAAATATTTAAAATTGCTGCTAAAAGTCTTTGTTGCGCTAGCAATTGCAGTGATTTAAAATCCGTTGCAAAAAACATAGCAGTGGTTTTTACCACTGTGATTGCCTGTAGAAAGTATTGTGAAAAGCCTTTTTTTTTGTAGTAAATCAAATTATATTTTTTNAAAGCTCCATCATCTGTTAATTTTACCTTTCAAAGTAGATGAATTTGGCCATCATCCTTTCTCATGTTCTTGTCGAAACTGAATTTATTTCTCTTTTGTATAGCATAATTTCTTTTCCTACTAAAAAAAGGTTTTTGGCAGTGCTTATATAAAGGCAAACATAGCAGGGGTTTTTACCACTGTGATTGTCTGTATAAAGTATTGCGAAAAGTCTTTTTTTTTTGTAGTAAATCAAATTATATTTTTAGGCACCAGTAATCTCAAATGTTCTAAATAAGTTATATCACATAATGCTTTCAAGTAATCAAAAAGATGCGTTTGATTTGGTGCAGGGCACTTGAATCTGCTAGTTAGTAGTATACTTAACCTTTTCTGGACACTACGCATAACTTTTCTGTTTTTTTTTTCGATTTAATAAGTATTTGGAGCAGGTTCTAAAAATATTAAATGCTTGCTTGTCCCCCTCTCCCCACTTGATCCACTTACCCATAACCCGCTCTCTTCGCACATGAGGTGCACCATCATGCATGACCTGACATGCTTGCTTATGTCTCACTTCGTTTGGGGCACCTCACACCTTCTGTGCTCTTTTCTAACCCATGCTTGTTGCCTACTTGCTTGTGATTTGCTGTTGATCATCTATCGTTCTGTCCCACCACTCAAAATATCTGTGCTTTCTTTGTTGTCATTGTTGTTGTATTGGCTCGTATGTTGCACACTTTTTCTCATGCTCATTAAGACTCACTAGGGTTGTCAAATAAGCTTGTATTTCACGAATAGCTTGTGTTCAATTTGTTCATCAAGCAAGCGAGCCGAATATGAACAACTTTTTTTAGCTCGATTTATAAATGAGCTGAACACGAACAAAATTATTTTCTTTCATATTTGACTCGAAATAATTCAATAGAAATATTTATTATATCATTTTTATATGTATTCTAAATTTTCTTAATTTTAAAATTATTTGGATGGTATAATTATAAAAAAAATATAAGTTTATGTGTTAGATATGTAAACACATAGGATTTGGGCGGTATGTATGTAAATATCCTTAAAATATAGTTGGGTATTCAGTAATCTCAATGGGTTTGTTAGATATGTAAATACATATGAATTGGGTGGTTAGGTATTCAAATGCCTGAAAAAAATCCCTCCTGTGGCCCGCCTGTCACATGTAACTATTAATGTGTTAGAAATGTAAATGCATATAAGAAATGGGTGGTATGTATGTAAATGCCCAAAAAAATTTCTAGCCCCGCCCCATGTATTCTGCATGTTGTTAGATATTTAAATACATAAGAGTTGGGTGGTATGTATGTAAATGCCAGTAAAACTTTTCCTATACAAAAATTCTGTCGCCTGCTCTACTTAGTCCCACATCAGGAATAAATCAGTTGAAATGTTTTTAAATGTAAAGAGATCACCAAATGTTAGAAAGCTTTCCTGTGGCTGTGTGAAAGAAGCAGCTATTGATATTCATTCTTTGGAAATATTAAAAAAATAATTTATTATTATTAATTGTTTGAGTCGAGCACGAGCCAAGCATGAGCTCGCTCAAACTCGGCTCGTTGACAACCCTGTGACTCGCAGCACCTCTCTTGCTATACTAACTTAAACTTTTGGAGCTTAACATACTAGATACATGTCCTATTCTTCTCTAAAGATTTTGGTTTTGATTTTGATGATTTTAATGAGTTAAAATCCTCCTCAACCATTGTTTTTATCATCAAATTCAATGGTACCAATTATATCTAATGGTTGAGAGCTTTCATTTATTTGTTGTTTCTATAATGAACTCCATCACTTTGATGTCTCCCCTCCGTAAACCATTGACATCATCCAATTTTAAAAATGGAAAACTTCTGAGTAGGGTATTCCCACATGGTTGTTCAATATGCTTGAAATATTTTAGAACAAGGACAAATGATGTGGAATATTTGTTGTTCCACATTTTCTCAAGAAAATAATGTCTCTCATGTCTACACTATACATTCAAAGATTTTTCTTTTAGGAAAATTTTATGCAGAACTAGGAAGACTATAACACCTTACGTGCCAAATAAGACGAGTCACTTTATTTCCATCCTTATATTACTGATCCAACAATCCTAAAAAAAAGAAATTAATAATTCCTTGAGCCAAATTTTTGTCATGTATATGTTCTTTTTTATATGGTATGCAAGCTCAGTTAAGGTTGAATTCATTGTCCCTAATATTGCAGTTTCTCTCTCCAAGGCTATTCATGTCCTAGAACTCCTTCCCATGCCTTTCTTACTCTTGGCTAATTATCTTTAGTCACTTGTTCTAGGTGGTTGGGGCAATTGTTGGGGTGGTGGTTGTACTTAGGAAGACTCCTCTTAATAACTGGATCTACTCCCGTAATCTGTCGGGTTTCAGTAGAAAGTCTACGGAAGTAGTCTTTGAGTGATTCTCCTTCACTTCGACGAATTTCTGAGAGATGTGATGAATCCTTGATGATCCTTTGGTTTGCTACAAATTGTTCCACAGATAATCTGACAAGCTCGTTAAAGATGTTTACAATATCCCCCGACAAAGAATAAAACCAAGTTCGAGCTTGTCCTTTAAGAGTAGTCGAGAACACTTGCACAGAAGCGCATCAGAGGCACGTTGAATATGCATGATAGTTCAATAATGATTAATATGTTCGTAGGGGTTACTTATCCTTTCATATGTGTCGATGTCGGAAGCTTGAAGCTTGTTGGGATAGATTGTTGGAGGACTGCATCCATTAAAGGTGAGGATTCATGGATGTTATAGTGAGTGTGTAAGTGATCCTTTTTTCTCTAGAGGGAACTCTTTTCGAACAAGACGTCGTAGTTCATTACGAATGACATCATCCGGAATGGTGGTAAGACCTGGCTGTGTCGGGTGAGATGGATTAGTGGAACTTGCGGTGTCTAGGAGTTCATCATCACAAACTGGCAGGGGAAGTATTCCCTCTTGGGGAGGGGGGCCAATACGAGTTCCTCCAAGTAGAATGTTTCTTGTAGGTCGCGGAGTTAATAATAAACTAATTTCATTCATCGGTATGGATGACGGTTGTTGGGTCCCACGTAAGATTTATAGGATCTCTAGTTGAGACTCCTCCATTCTACGCATTTATTCTTCCATAGAAGGACCCGAAACCCCCTCGTTGGCAGGATAACATCTTCCAGGGCGAGAAGATGAAGAAACATGTCGTCCTTGACTTCGTGAATATTCTTTGGATCGATGGGTGTTGGAGCGAGCGGCTCCGTTGTCCTGAAGATTGTGTCTACTGGCTATGTAGTAAACCGGGCAAGTACTTTAGTGGTGAGATTGAGAACTTCCCACATATGGCGTCAAACTGATGCGTGCTGGAAAATCTGCGACGATAGAGTAACAAATTATCGTCTTCGCATTGTATAAGATTTCAGCACATACACAGATGAAAGAGAAATAAGCAGAGATGATTTCAAAAAAGTTTACGTGGAAAGACTGGAAAGGGAAAAATAACAGGGATTGGCCCAATTATGAAAATTCACTGTGATTGATGATTACAAGATCCCTTGTTCCACAGAAGGGAAAAACAACTATATTTTTCATATTACAACGTCGACTATCGGCGTATG
Organism: Phalaenopsis hybrid cultivar; assembly: GCA_002079205.1. Taxonomy (NCBI): domain Eukaryota; kingdom Viridiplantae; phylum Streptophyta; class Magnoliopsida; order Asparagales; family Orchidaceae; genus Phalaenopsis; species Phalaenopsis hybrid cultivar. The sequence goes on along the minus strand of JXCR01115339.1, from coordinate 33,055 downwards.
GTACGTGATGATTGACGATGGTTGACAGTGGTCGACGATAGTCGACGGGGATCAACGGTTGTCGACGACAGTTGAGGACGGTTGACAGAAGTCAATGGTGATCGGTGATGGTCAACGACAGTCAGCGGTGGTCGACGAAGGTGGGCGGTGGTCGGTGTCGGTTGGTGGTGCTCTACAATGTCTGATGACGATCAACGATCGCTGAGATGATGTTTGACTTGAGCTCTTTCTCAAAGCCTCATGTTCTGTCTCTAGCCTCCTGACTTGGCNAGATTCACCGTGAAGAGAGCTAGAGGCTTTTCATGCTCGGTACTTCCACCCTTTCAACTAAATCGCCCGCCTAGGTCTTTAGTAGTACTCAGCCCTCTCGGGCAAGTCACCCCACTTGTGATTATCCANATATGTCAAACACCGACGAATTAGCTCCTGCAAAACAGACAAGGAACCATTATTATAAATGTATAAAGCCGGGTTGAAATAAATTGGATAAAACTCATGATCGAACTACATTTTGATTCATCAAAATCAACCTAATGACAAATTTNATTATTTCTCCTACGAGTTACAAGTTATTATTGTTCATGGGAGTTACAAGTTATTATTGTCCCTAAATGTTACATGTTATTATTGACTTCATTAGCACATTTTTGTATATCTAGTTTCTTTTCATATGTTTGGCAAATTTTTGTTTTTGGGTCCATCCAACAATGTGATCTACCGATTGACTTGGCTAGCCGGCCGAATGAGGTGACCGATCGGTCTCTGCTACCATCGTNCGAGTTACAAGTTATTATTGTTCATGGGAGTTACAAGTTATTATTGTCCCTAAATGTTATAAGTTATTATTGACTTCATTAGCACATTTTTGTATGTCTAGTTTCTTTTCATATGTTTAGCAAATTTTTGTTGTTGGGTCCATCCAACAATGTGATCTGCCGATTGACTTGGCTAGCCGGCCGAATGAGGTGACCGGTCGGTCTCTGTTACTATCGGCTCTCATCTAGATATACAACTTATATTATTAACTAAGTTATTTTAAAAGGTCTAAGTAATACTAAATTATAAATAACATGAAAGTAGTTTTTTATAACCATTTTTTACTCTGTTTCTCTGTTATGAACAGAAATAATAAATAATTAAATTTTTTGGTCCTCAAGTCTATTTAAACCTGTCCCCCGATCGGCGGGAATTTGAATCTACCCAATTTTTCCTGCTCTTCGTTCCCTCTCTTCCTTGCCATGGCGTTCCCATTCCCTTCCTCCTCCTCTNATCAACCTGCGCATCACAAAAAGGCATCAGATGTTAAACTTTAGAACTAAGGTTAGTCCGAGCACAAGGCAAAATGGCTCAGACAGGAAAATAACAAGAAAATTGGTCATTTGCTTCATTAAGAAGAATAATGCAAAATAAGAAATTCAAAGTACCAGCCGAAAGTTATTACAAACAAAAAGAGTATGACTTTTGTCTGCCTCAGAAAAAGATGAAAGGGCATTTGTGTGTGCTTTTGTATGAACAGAAGAAGATGAAAAGGTAACAAAGAATGGAGAGTGCCTAGGTTGAGCTCAGGCCAGGTCGTTGCGATTGAGAGAACTGGGAAGGCTGAAGTTAAAAAAGCTGATTCGAGAGAACCGCAGCAGAAGAGCAGCAAAAAGGAGCTTTGTTGGGGTTGTGCAATAGAAAGGGGAATCAGAATAGGGTGGCAGCCGGATTGGAGGTTAGCCGGCGAGAGGAGTTAGAAGATTCAATTGGGACTTTTAGTTTAAGGAAAAAAAAAAAGAGCCGACTATCGTTTAAGGAAATGGCTTAGAAGAGAAAGTTCTTGGTTTTGATAGTAATTTAGGTTTTATTTGGCTTTTAAAAAAAAAAATTGATGTTAGGGGGTAGATGTGATGTTAAGATGTAGTCGGAATGGGAAAATTCAAATTTAAATCCCATCTAACCCTATCCCAGTCCCGTTTGTTTCCCATATCCTACCCTATATCTATATTTTTAAATAGAGTTGCTTGTGTATTAATCTCTGCACAAGCATCTTCATTACTAACATAAATCAAGTTCAAATCGTTGCCTCAAATTGTCTCATCAAACGTCATGCAGAACCCAGACAATATGAGGGCCATTTATAGGTAATTTTGACGTCCTGAACTTGCTCGTATAGTTTGTTTGGTGAACGAAGGACATTTGTGTGATTTCGACAGCAACCAAGGCATATCAGATTCAAATTGTGTGCATCGCTCCGGCAATCTGTCATTCTCACATTGTAGTTGTTTCGATCATAGAAAACCTCTTTTAGGTAATCCAAATGCTCCAGATGCAATGGAGTGGTCCATTTTACAATTGGTTAATGTTTTGGATGGCTTCGAGCGTGATCGAGACATAAATACCATAATTTACATGACACAACAATCAATGTTCATTTTGGCGATGTGTTTGACATTCTCAAGTAGTGCAATTTGTATTGAGATCAACAATGAGCTCTCTTATAGTCTAAAACCTCTCAGTTTACATCGCCGGAAAGCAGGAAGTTGTAATAATGAAGCTAAGCTCGCCATGCATGAATTTTAAAGATTCATGACATAGGAAATAATAGACAGCAGTTACAGATAACTTAATTTTGAATATTGAAGCATCACTTAAAATAAGAAGTAATTAGTCAGTGAGCTTATCTTGCAGGAAGTTGTAATAATGAAGCTAAGCTCGCCAAGCATGAATTTTAAAGATTCATGACATAAGAAATAATAGACAGCAGTTGCAGATAACTTAATTTTGAATATTGAAGCATCACTTAAAATAAGAAGTAATTAGTCAGTGAGCTTATCTTGCAAGATGAGCTTTTGTACATGGTGCAATATAAGAAGAGATTAAAAAATACAAGGAGCATCAATGCAGAGAATTGGTAAAATTCTAGAATATAAATCTTTAGGTTTAGGAAAATTGATTTCTTTTGAGCCAAGGAAAAAGAATATGAAGATTTAATAGCTGCTATGACAGGTAGTTGAGCAGTTTGAAAGGAAAAATCATTTCCAGTTTTTTTAAAAAATGATATGTCATCTCTTCATGGTAAAACTAACTTTTACGTTCAAGGTTGCACAGATCAACTTATAGAACCAAAGACATTTCACTGCCACATTACCTATCCCCTATGGCCTTTGCCATTGCTTGAAATTTCCCCACAACCTTAACATAAAAAGCCTAAACATTCTAAATTTATTATTGCTTTATTTGCCTGTTCTAGAGCTAACAAATTAAGTTGCAGAATTAAAATTATCATATGTGGCGGGTAATTTCACTGACCTTTGATGATATCAATGGTGTCTTTCTCAACTCAAAGCATTCCGGTGGCAGATACCTGAGATTAGCAAGCACGATCAGCGACCCAACAGATATGTCAGAACCACTAAATGATAGCGATTCTAAAAAATAAAAATATTAAAAACAATGCAACAAGAAATTTTGAGAGGTTTCGGTATTTAAAGAAGAAAATTCCAAGTTATTACCTTCTTTAGGCTCTGCCGCTTTCAGAGCCAACAGAATAAAATAAATTCCCAGAACAAGTTCATGTGGGAGAGAAAATTTCGGCTGAGCCATATGCTTTAAGAATGCTGAATTCTTAACATATCCATTAAAAAAGTCTTTCCCAGGGTGGAATAAATGGGAAAGATGTCTATTGGGGTTCATTTGTTTTTTTAAGTCCTCTAAGAAGCCAAGAAGAGCACAAATGATATTAGTGAAGTTCTATATAAGAAACATTAAAGATTTGCATAGACTAAATATCAATGTTCCCCTGCCCACTTCAAAATTCGTTATTTCAAATGAATTCAAACATTGGTTCAGATTCCTCTTACAATAACTCTAGTAACAGATAAATTATAGAAAAATTACATGACAATTTATTTTATTAGAATATTAAAATAATAACAGCTATTCCTAGCCGTTATTAATATGCAAATTTTATTTTATTTGTTGTTATTTGCTTTCATATTTCCCTTTATTCTATTTTTATTTTTTTTCCATATGAGTGCCCCTTGTAATAGGATTTATATACCTCTCTTCCTATCAATAAGATATTTTGTTCTACTCCAATATTTCAACATGGTATCAGAATTGGGATACTAGATCCCAGCCACCGTAGGCCTTCCCTGCAGGGTCTCCGGAAAGAACTGCTAGCACCCTTCCAGTTGAAGTTTGCAGCAGTCGGCCCTCCCCTGTTGTCCCTACAACCACTGGCCTACTTGACAACCGTCAGCCTCTTCCCTGCAGGTGTAAAGTCTCTCGCCAGCTGTCCCTGCATGTCCTCCCCATTGTNCGGCCCTCCCCTGCTGTCCCTACAACTACTGGCCTCCTTGACAACCGTCAGCCTCTTCCCTGCAGGTGCAAAGTCTCTCGCCAGCTGTCTCTGCATGTCCTCCCCATTGTTTTTCTTCAGCGGCTGGTCTTTCTCCTGCAGTTATCTGAATTACCTATTTTTTGCATCAACAGCCGGTGATCTACAGCTGAAATCCGACGATGTCTCGGAATCCCAACCAAATTTCCTTTGGCACAATCAAAATCATGGCAAACTCTTTCAGCACTGAGCCATCCTCAGAAAGTGTTCCTGATTCCATCGGAGGTTCGATTCCAACCTCTTATTTTGTGCAGACTGAAGGAACAAAAACCAACATGAACTTCTTGACCACAATTCACAAACTGAACAACATTAACTTTCTTCAATGGTCACAAGCGTAGCCTTATTCATCAAAGGACGAGGGAAATTTGATCACCTCATAGACATGATTTGTAAGCCTCCAAAGACTGACCCATCATATGAAGCTTTGGATATGGATAAATCTATGGAAACCTGTTCATATATGTTCCTACCTTCCGTAATGCCCTCCGGACGACGGTCTGTGATATCTACTTAATGTAGAAAACTCCAGCAAACTCTATGAGGTGTCTCAGTTGATCCGCAATGACCTGATTGCACTACGGATAGAAAGCGAAAAGTAACTTGTACTACGACTACACTTGGGACTCTCCGACCCTTCGCTCTTCCAGAATAATATTGAAAATGATCGCATATTCCAATCCCAACAGGCCTCAACAAAGACCTTGACGAAGTTCAGGGATGTATTCTTAGCTTAGATCCTCTTCCTTCCGCTCACACTGCTTTCACTGAGATTCACCGTGAAGAGAGCTAGAGACTTTTCATGCTCGGTACTTCCACCCTTTCAACTAAATCGCCCACCTTGGTCTTTAGAAGTACTCAGCCCTCTCGGGCAAGTCACCCCACTTATGATTATTATCACAAACCCAACCAACACTCGTGACGAGTGTTGGAAGCTCCACGAAAAACTGACATAACAAATACTTTGCCAAATCCTTTGCTGCACGAGTCATACTGCAACATTTGAGTCCACCACGATTCAACCGCTCTTCCACAAAACATATTGGAATCCTCCGACTCTTTGAAAAGTCAGATGGAGTACTTAATCAAGCTACTTAGATTCAATCAATTCTCTACTAGTCTATCAATCTCACACGTACGTCGAGGTTATTGTACATATAGCACTCACATCCCCTTATTCTTTTTTTATTTCTTTCCTAATCTTTTTATTCTACTTTTATTTATTTTCTTATGAGTGTCTCTTCTATAGGGTTTATATACCACTCTTTCTATCAATAAGATATGCTGCTCTACTCTAATATTTCAACATATTGCAATAACATAGAATTAAGTCAATTAGAAAAATTGCACAAACTAGCCTGACCAAAACCAATACAACGAACAATGAAGCAAAAACTAATCGCCAAGGCAGAGGTCTATATGAATGCACCATAATCTAAGGAAAAAAAAGTTTATAAGGTCACTCAGAGTAATCTGACTATAGAATCAACTAGATAAAGATACAAAAACAGTGTTTCATCAATAAAAGCGCGTCTCAAAGAGGTCAATCACTCCAGTTTGGTTAATGATCCCAAAATAATTTTATCATAAAATAAAGTAGATGAAGAAATAAGAAGTCGCACATTCACCAAAAACACATCTTCCTAAGTTCAGAAATTGATAACTCACTCATCAGATGAGTCGCATACCTAAAACATGCTGCAACAAGAAACCTGATCAATTTGCTATTCCAATTTAAAGCTACAATTAAAGCAATTTTACGAGGATTGAATATTTAACAGAAATATTTAAAATTATCTCCATAGTTACAGCTTGCACAAGGTAAATAACTTGGAAACGCTAGAAAAATTATTTAACTCACCAATATGTTCCTGCACCCTGGGAAGTAAGCTCCATGCCCTGAGATCCAACATCATCTTCAACAATCTTACTAAGACCAAAATCGGTCATTTTTGCAATTCCAAGCTCATCAAAGAGCACATTTCCGGGTTTCAAATCATAATGTATAACCTTTTGAGCTCTTTTATTCAAGTATATGAGGCCTTGAAATATCTGAACAATAACAATTCTTGCTTCTTTCTCTGGAAGAACAGGTGTTGCTTTCAGAACTGCGTCAAGATCTTTCCCTGAATAAAAACAGCTAAAAAGAATGAATCTGACTGTCGCTGATTGCCACGAGTTGCAGTAACAATGTCCCTCCATTTTAAATATTTATAAAGTTAAAGCATAATACACTAAAAATCATCAGCCACATATGAAATTAGAGAGATTTAATGAGTTAGAAGAGTCATGTTGATGGTGATCTAGCATGAAAGAATGAAAGTTGGCTTTATTTTAAGGAGATTGCCTGAAAAAGCAAGAATGAAAGTTAGCTTACCGCTGCAGTACTCCAAGACAGTACAAAATGTATTATGATCAATCTCGAATATGTCCCACAGCTGCACAATATGAGGATGAACGAGTGTTTTGTGTATGTTGTATTCACGAACTGCATGACGTATGTAACTCTGTTTTTTTTCTTCGCTCCATTGAGCATTCAAACCATGAAGCTTACAAGCAACGTATCGGTTCTCCGACAAATCATATGCCTGATAAAAAGTTACCACTTCAAATCAATGAGAAAAAAAGCAAAGCATAAGAAAGCAAAATAAATAAATAAAAACTGTCTATAACCATTGGGCAAGAAAACTATGCTCCATGTCTACCCAAAAAAAATACAACCGTAGCACACTTAAGTCTTGACACTTTGACGGGAGAACATATAAATAAATCCCATAATAAGTTTAAATCTGCGGTTTTAAATATATTATAATTTAAGAAATGTACATGCAGACTTACTTTGTAAACCTCACTGAAGCCACCCTTTCCCAGCAGGTTTAAAAGAGCGTATCGGTGGTTAAGAACTTGGAAATTGTTAAAACGAGAGCCATCCTCATCCCTTACACGCTTCATTTCACGAATAAGCCTTGCCTTCTCCAATTCATAACGGTCCCTCTCTCTCAGAAAATTTTCTTCCTCCTGTGCAAAAGGAAAGTAACATGAATAACTTGCTTAACAACCAAAAAAATTATCAATGTCAAGTTAAATAAAATCATATGCATAAAATTCTCAAAAAAAGGAAAAAGGAGATTACACGTTTGATGCATGTTAAGCGAGATTTACAAATTTCATCTTGTATGAGAAAATCTTCTTCTGACATTCCAGTTTCAACGTCACCTCCATCACCCTTATCTACAAACAAAACAGTCATACAAGCCCTTAACTTCAAAATTTAACGAAAATTAAGATTGCATGGGTAACATGTAGCTACTAAGAAGTGGCTTCAACAAATTTTATCACTTATTATGAATCAACTGACACAGGAATAGTTGGCGGATATAAAATTAAAATTTTACATGATAGAACAAATTGAAAGATTTAGATGGCCAAAAAAAGGGGTATGGTGACAAAATTTACGCAAAAGCTAATAATGAGTACAAGGAGCATCATAAACAGAATAATATGTCATAATTCAAGTTAGCATCAATAAAATAACAATAAATGAATTAGAAAAAAAACAATTTTCATAGAAATGTCCTCCTAATTCCTAGCCCATTTAATATTCACACAAGTAAATGAATAAAAAAGAATTTCCATATAAATGTCCCCCGCCTTCCTAACCCATCTATATAATCTTCAAGCACGTGTCAATCAAAAGGGGGTATCATGCATCTAGTTAAACCAAAATATACGGTTTGTACCATCAAAGTTCTAGACATTCTCACAGTTTTGTACGAAAAGAATAATCAACTAAAAATTGCATTGCAAAGACTAAAAAGGAACAAATCAAACCTGATAAAAAGTAATAAGATAATATAAAAGACATGTAAAGTCTTGCAAAATAGAATAATGCAACGCACTTAGCTCTTTGCATGACAAGGCTTAACAAAGAAAAATAATATGCATTATATGTGCTATAATGCATAGCGCACTTGCATGTACTACTTTGTTTCCTAATTTTTTTTTTGTACTTTAGACAATTAAAATAACATAGTCATTGTTGGGTCCCAAGTCCCGGATGCGAAAAGTGAAGGGTGGTCGTGTTAGGTAATCAATAGCCTGCGTAAAATTTGTCGAAAAAATCATGACAAAATCTTTTAAATCCTTGTGTAAATGCAACGATGTCCTCTAGAAGCAGCGCACTGTAATGTCTAGATACAGTGAAAAGTATGTTAGGGCAGCTACATCGGTATCCAAGTATAATGTCAAATAAATAAAGATTCGCACATTATAGACTGATGTGAGTAAAGAAGTTAGTTCATGAAACCAATATTAGAATAGGATCTTAAAAAATATGTACTTTTATAAGTAAATTAATGAAATTAGTTAATATTATGGTCCGTAGAAAGAAAAATAACTTATGCATTCAAGAGACAAAATAAGTTAGACAAAAAACTAAGGAGATTAATAACTTAGATTTTAAACTTTGGTATTCAGGTTGGGAGCCGCATTAAAAATGGTGTAGGTGTAATTAAATAAAAATGTTTGAAAAATAATGTTGTAAAATTTAATAGAATTAAAGATAACTGAGATTTTTAATGTTATAAGTTTTTATGCTCCTCAAGTATGTTTAGATATAGACTCAAAAGAAAAAAAAATCAGGAATGACTTAAAAGAACTAATTCAAATAATACATCTTGAAGAAAGATGTTTTATTGGAGCAAATTTAAACGACATGTTGGTAGAGTAGTAGAAGATTTTAGAAATATTCATGATGACTACGGTTTTGAAGTGATTAATGAAGAATGTAGAGCTATATTAAACTTTGTTTAAACATATTATTTTGTTATTACTTATAATTTATTTAAAAGAAGAGATGAACATATTATTACTTATAAGAATGAACCTAATAAAACACATATTGTTATATTCTTATGAAGAAAAAAGATCATTGAGAATGTAAAGATTGTAAGGTCATTCAAAGTGAAAATTTAAATACTTAACATCACTTATTAGTTCTGGATTTTAAGATAAGAGTTGTAAGATAAATAATACAAGAAAACATTGTTATAAAATTAGATGGGGACACCTAAAAGCACTAATAAAATCATTTTTATGAGTAAACATCAAAATTTCAAGATTTGAGATGTTATATAAGAAGCAAATTCTATGTGAGATAAAGTAACAAGTACTATTAAACAAGTGACAAGATGTACTTGGAGAATAAAAAAATTATAATTAAAAATAGTTGGAGGTAGAATAATAAGGTGCAAGAAAAGATAAAAGATAAGAAGTTGTGTTATAAAAATTTATTTAAATGTAAATGCTTAGAAAATTGGGAGGATGTGCCTTGGTGTGCCTAATCAAAAATTGATTTAAATGTAAGATCATTCCATATCTTTTTGTTTTAGTTATGGATGCTCTTATTGGACATTTATAGGAGGATGTACCTTGGTGTATGTTTTTTGTTCATGATATCCTTTTTGCGGATGAGAGAAAAAAAGTTGGGAAAAAACTTGAATTATGGAGGTCTACATAGGAGTCTAAAGGCCTTCGTTTGAGTAGATCTAAAACTAAATACACAGAATGCAATTTTAGTAGTGGTAGCTTTAGTGATAGAGTTGTAACTATGGGTAATCAAACCATTAAAATGTGTGAACGATTTAGATATATCTCGGGTCTATTATTCAAAGCGATGAAGATATAGGTTGGCATGTTATTAGCAAAATTAAAGTTGGTTGGTTGAAGTGGAGGAATGCATCGTGCATATTGAGTGTTATAAAAATACCGCTTAGACTAAAAGGAAAATTTTATAAGATGATGGTGAGACCCGCAATGCTTTATGATGCAGAATGTTGGCCTTTAAAAATGAAACATAAAACAAAGTTGAGTATTGTTGAGATGAGAAATTAGGTGGATGAGTGGCTTGACACTTACAAACAAAATGTGAAATAAACATATTCGTGATAGGATTGGTGTAGCTCCAGTGGATGACAAGATTAGAAAGAGTCGTCTTAGATGATTTCGTCACATTAAACGTTGACCATCGGATGATCCAGTTAGGAGAGTAGATGTTTTAGATTTAACTTATGTTAAAAAAGGTAGAGGTAGACCAAAAAGACTTGGACGTATTGTATAAAAAATGATCTCAATCTATTAGAATTAAATAAAAATATGACACTCAATAGGATGCAATGGAGAAAAAGGATTTATATAGTCGACCCCACTTAGTGGAATAAAGGCTTGTTGTTGTCGTCGTCGTCATAGTTGATTAAAATATTTAATATGCCTAAATGAAAAAAAAAATCTTAGAGTATAGATATAACATATGAGAATATTTTCGATACGTTCAGTTGTCATGCAAATGTATTTGTTCTACCATCTAATTAGAGAAACATAGCAGATTTATTTGAAGCAGAAATCATTATCATCCTTTCATGCAAGATTTTAGTCTATAGGGCTCAAGAATTGCTCGATAAGGTAAGACTTATAGAATGGATACACAACTATAATTATTATTTTTAATAAGAGGAGCAAAGTTATACCTAGTTGTTGATTCACTTATTAGGAATATTTTCTCTTAAGTTGAGCTTATTGTATGTTTTTCTCCTTTATCTCTTCCATTATAAAAAGATATAAACAACTTCCTTAAATATTTTTTCGAGTCATCTAAACATTCATTAATCTCTCAAAGCTTTATCTTTGGCTATAATGACTCGTTTTACTCTCTAACTTGTAGATACAAGTACTCAAGAAACGCGTTTAAAAACGAAGATATAATTAAATACAATAGATAAAATATGCATCATTTTAAGCATTAATTAATTATGATCAATAAAGGGCTTGGTATTTATCCATGTACGTCTCTCTCCCTTTAAACTATATTGATGATTTACCTTTTTTGTCATGTCCGTCATTTGCTATTAAAACTAAACTCTTGAATGCATGCAACAAAGAGTTGGATGAAGGATGACTTCTAAAGGTCAAGTCGTGAATCAAATATGTGTTACATAAAATTGGTATGCTTTTAACTAACTTATTCAAGTCAACAATTGATTCTGACACTTAGTCATTTCTATTTCAAGTTGATTAAAACAAATTCTCTCTTATTCATTCTCCTGAATATTGTCACAATTCATCGACCTTCACCTAAATTATACAATGTCATAAAATCCTACGATAACATTGTGAAATTTTTATGATACTAATTAGCTCAGACCTTGAGACAAACTATTTAATATATTAAATCAAATATGATGTTCTATTTATATAGTGATGATAGTGATTTTTTACTAAGATGTTTTTTCTCTTATATTGGTAAACTTTTAGTAAATTATTCATCATTTTGTAGTATTTTATGCTATTTTTAAAATAATGCAGGCCACGGTGTACATCATGGCTGATGGAACTTTTGCACAATGATGCAACTACTAACAAATGTGAGCCTTTTGGGTTCCTTACTCGTGTACTAGGGAGTCAACTTGACATCACAACTCTTTTGTTAATTGTCCCCAAATACATGAAATCACCAACTGGACCCCATGGCATATCATTGGAACTCCTATCTAGACCAGTAAATTTATGTCATTATTTGCTACCATTGCATACTTGAGAAATCAATCATCAACTTCAAAAAATATGGCAAAAAATTGGCTACTTGTGGCCTGACTACATGCATTGCTTAGAAAAAAAATGTTAAAAAGCATGTTGGTACAAGTGATCCAAATATTTTACCAGGTTGCCTCTTTTTGAGTGATTTGCGGTGCCTATCAATAGCTTCCTTTGTCTCCAACAATGATTTCTATAAAGAGGAAAAAAAATCTTAAGATGATTAAATAATATTTCATCCTCGGACACAAAATTAAAATAAGCTCAAGTTGTTCGCGTGGAAAGATATCCTACTAGAATTTGAACCAAAATGAAGCACTTATGCAAAAGATTATGCTTTAGCATCACTGCTAAAAAATGTCCGCTGCAGAAAGCTTGGCCAGCTAAAACAACTTGCTAAGTTCTGTTTGTCTAATGTATGCCAGGCAATATTGATTAAATTAGTTAAATGATGAGAAAATGAATGGTTGAGTATACAGCAAGCTGTAACCAAATCAGGTCGACAGTACGCTCTTTTCGGTGAAGATCAAAGGAAAATTTACATACATAGCACAATTTTCTTATGTATTTACATATCTAATACCTACAGTTCTATATTTAAATTTATAACACTTTGGTGTTACAAACATATGTATGAAAGGTGTATTTCATCATTAAAAGGTTAGAAATAGTAGCATTTTTTATGTAATGTTAAAAGATTTGACTGGTATGCATGTAAATATCAAAGTGTAGGTGTTAAATATGTAAATATATAAGAATTTTGTGGTATGTATGAAAATGCCCCAAGTTCAAAATTTGTTTAATAAACTTCATTGAGGTAAGACAGTCTTTACTTCATTATTATAAAATACATTTAATATTGTGGGGCCGAAGCGACCGTTAAGTTGCTTCTAGTTAATCTATCAATCCCAAGTTTCAAGTCATTGAAACCCTCTTTACGGATACATGGTTCCATACATCAATCCTCCAGAGACCCTGCAATGGAGGATGCTCCTAATACGGGGGACAAGCTATTAAGTTGGACAAGGTTGGAAAAAGTTGATAAATATAGAGATCTACGGAATTGTTAAGAAAAAAAATCAGTAAATATGCAATTACTGCAGAATTATCATTTAATGTCACATTTGGAACAATTGCAAGCTACACAACTCAACCTTCCGATGGATGGTTAGTCCAATAGGTTGGTCACATTTGGGCTTTTATCTTTAAATCACGTGAAATGGGCCTCATATATTAAAAGATAAAATGCTTTGGGCAATTGTACTACAAGAAGCGAAGCAGGCATTGAATCTACAAAATGCCTCATACGCAGAAATAAAAAAATAAAAAATATAACTTCCAACAGCTTTAAAGACTTATCTAACACGGTAATATAAAGTTGTGATCTCAGCTACATACAATTAGGCTAATTAAGGCTGGAGGACGTGCACCAGGTAAATTAAATATCAGGGCTTTTATATGATTGAGTATAATTGCATTAAAGATCAGCATTTAATATCATATCATTTTTTTGTTAGTTATGAAGACACCTGCTAATGATATTCATTGAATGATGTAGAAATTACTTGGGAAGGAAAATTGCTTTCTTCATTATTCACATGAAAGGTACATATATATAGGGAATCCAATCCCTCCTAAAATACAAATTTACCAAATATATATAAACTATATTTGGAAAGGAAATATTATGAAATAAAAATAAAAAAAACATAAATATAAAAGAATAAAGCTAATTAAGAATATCTCTCAATCTAATGTTGAGAGGTTTAAAGGATGGTCGGTTCGCGTATTGAGGGAATCATTTCAGATTTCCACACTCCCCCCTTAAGCTGGGTCGTTGATGTGGTAAAGACTAAGCTTGGCATTAAAGTTTGAAAAGGTACTTAAAGGAAGAGCATTGGTGAAGATATTTGCAACTTGTTAACATGTGGGGATGTAACTGAGCAATAAAATTCCACCGTTGAAATTTTCAAAAATGAAGTGCCAATTAAATTCAATATGTTTGGTCCTATCATGTTGCACAGGATCCTTGGAAATAGTTATAACTACTTGACTGTCACAAAACATCTATGTAGGTTTATTGGAGGTACACCCCAGTTCTCTTAACAATTTATTAATCTAGTCCCTTCATAGATTCCAAAGTCAAGTGCCCTATACTAAGATTTTGCAATGCTTCTAGAAACAACAACTTATTTCTTACTCCTCCATCTAACCAGATTTTCTCATACATAAGAGCAATAACCTATGGTGGAGCTTCTGTCAGTGAATTCTCCATCCCAACTAGCATCAGTGTAGACTTCTACCTCTTTATTTCCAATTTTTTAAATATTAATCAATAGCTAGGAGTTTACTTGAGGAAACTCAAGATTTAGTATATTATCTTCAAATGCTTTTCATTTAGGTTATTCATGTGTTGGCTCACAATGCTAATAGAATATGGATTATCTAGCCTAGTGTATGACAGATAGATGAGTTTTCCTACCAATCTTTGACATTTTTCATTATCCACAAATATGTTTTCTTCTCCCCTATTAAACTTCTTGTTGGGATCCATTAGAGTATCCGCAGGTTTGTATCCAATCATTCATGTCTCCTTTAGTAGACCTAGGATGTATTTCCTTTGTAATATAACAATGTCTTTCTTAGACCTTGTTACCTCCATATCGAAAAAATATCTCATGATTCTAAGTTCATTGATTTCAAACTCAATGGCAAGCACTTCTTTGATATTGAGAATTTCTTTTTCATTATCATTTGTAAAAATTGTATCATCCACATATATTATCAGTGCGTCAATTTACCTTCTTGAGTGTGTTTTATGAACATAATATGATCAGTTTAACCTTGAAAATATTCATTAGATCTCGTAGTATTAACCAACCAGTCAAACCACGCCTTTGGTGAGTATTTAAGCCCATGAAGAGACTTCCTGAGTTGCATACTATGTGTTTATTGGAATCATTCTCAAGTCTTGGTGGTATCTCCATGTACACTTCTTCCAGATCACACCATTCAGGAAGACATATTTTATGTCAAGTTGATGCAATTTCCGCTCATTATTAATTGTTACTGAAAGCAAAACTATGATAGTATTCAGTTTGACAAATGCTATGAAGGTCTCCTGATAATGAATCCCATATGCTCAAGTAAAACCTTTTGGAATAAGTTTTGCTTTAACTCTCTCAATACCCTTATCAATTTTGTATTTGACGTCAAATACCCATTTGCAACCAACTGGCTTCTTATCATGAGGGAGTTTAGTATGCCTTTTTATATTTTAGTGCTCGAATATCATTTTCAAATGCTTTCCTCCATTTCTAATTTTCAAGAACTCCACAAATGGACTTAAGTATCTGCACATTATCAATGTTAGATACAAGCGTTTTATAGGCTAAAAATAACTTGTCATAAGTTACAAACTTCTGAATTGGATATCTAGTACAATTTTCTTTATCATCAACACCAAAAGAGGAAGATGATAACTCATGAGTAATAGAATCCTCTCCTGAAAAATTTTAGATGAATGTGAACTTTGATTGTTGTTGGAGCAGTTCTATATTTGTAAGTTGTCTTCCATTTGCTCAAGATTTTTCTTCCTCTTTGTGTGCGCACAAAGATCTTTGTTATAGATTTTAGATTATTAAGACATCCTCAACAATTGAAGTCTTAGGTGGAAGAAATGGAAGAGTAAGTTGTGAGATTGTGTATGTTTTATTAAGTGCATCCGAAAATTGATCTTCATCTGCACTCTCCCCCTGAACATCAGACTTGGTGTAATATTATTAATTTTTTAAGAAATGTGACATCAATGGAGTTGTATTTTTGAGTAACATGAGAATAACAATATATGTCTTTTTGTTGAAGGCATACCAAAACAAAATACAATTGATAGATTTGTGGTTTGGCAAAAGACTGTGAACAAAGGATACATACCCAAAGAGGTATGTTGTAGTAAGAATCGCTTCTCCCCCAAAAATATTTTGAAACTTGATGGTAATTGAGTTGGATATCTGAAGAATTCTCTTCTCTCTCAGCTACCCCATTTTGTTACGGGATATTATTACATGAACTAATATGAATGATTCTATTTTTTGAAAGAAAGGCTCCAAGAATATGACTGAAATATTCATTTGCATTAGTTTTAAATTTTAAATTGCAAATGAGTTTGAATAATATCATGGAAGTTTTTGAATATTTGAGTTATTTAAGAATACTCAGGTAATTCTAGTGTGGTCGTCAATAAATGAGACAATTCGTCTAACCCCACTTAAGATTTTCACCTTTTAAGGTCCTCAAATATCACTGTGTTTAGCAAGTGAACAAAATTCACATTGATAAAAACTAATTTTTTTTATTGATAAACAAATAAAAATACAACTTAGAAAAATAATTAAAATTAGAATGACAAGGATGACAATGTCATAACACGGCCTACTTTTCAACAAGCATAGACTCAACAAACTCGAAAATTTGAGGTAAATATGGAGGTGAAATCATTTGTGTTTTAGAGAGAGACTTTTCAAGAGCAAGTAAAAACAATGATGCATTTCAGTATTGTCAATCACCTTTTCCAACTCCACCACATGAAATTCATAAGAATTTGCAAGAAATTTAGTTATACATTTCATATCATGGGTGTCTATTGGTTGAAATAAAATTGAAGTCTAACTATGAAACATATAAAACAGAAGAAAGTGTAATATCCTAAGAGAACTAGCTCCATATCTCCTTTACCAATAATATTTAAGTGTGATCCGTCTCTAAGTTTTACTGAACTAGATGTAGGGGCCTCTTGATAGTTGACTAGAGTATTGATGTTTATGATCATATGATCGAAGAATCTTGAATCTGTGATCCAAGTTCTAAATCTCTCATTACTAGCAAGATAGGATAATGATAAATTACCTTGTTGTGTCACGAGGTTAGATTGCGCCGATGAATCACCTACAAGGAGTTTCTTCAATACTTCAAGTTATTCCTTGGTGAATGGTTCACTCGTTCCTTTTGGTGTGGTGGCAACATTTGCCTTTTTCTCTTGATATTTCCTTCCATGTTAAGGCTTCCAGTCTGCGGCCTTTCCATGAAGTTTCCAACATTTGTCTTTGATATGTCCAATCCTCTTGCAATATTTACAAGTGGAATGATTCTTTTTGAGCCTTGAGTCATGGGGAGAATTATAGGTGTACAAGGTCGAACATTTAGTATTTGGTGGACTCCCATTTCTAGTCAGTATCAGCTTCTTATTGCTATGTTATCTCCTAACTTCAACAAATGCTTCACGGGGATATGGACGAGGCTTTGTTTCCCATGATTCTCCCTCTCACTTCATCCAATTCCTAAGTTATTTCTGCTAGGAATTTAATGGTTCTCTTCTCAATGATCATGTCGACATTTTTACATATGTCTCAAACATATGTAATTGTAGCTAGTATTTTGTCAGTGTTCTAGTATTGGGTGACACTTAGCTCCCCTTGAAAAATGTCATAAAACTTGGCTTCAATCTCAAACAATTTTACAGTGTTCTCGGTGCTAGAATATGTTTTCTTGTAGCATTCCAGATTTCTTTAGAAATTTTGTAGAGTAAAAAATTTTCTCCCTCTTCAGTGCTCAGTGAGTTGACTAACCAAGACATAACCACATGGTATTGATTCTATCTTATGTTGCGGCCGAGGTTAGTTATCTCAGGAAATGTGCCCTCTCCCATGAGATGATCCATTTTTTTCCCTTTACCACAAATATGCATAAACACGAATTATGACCATTGAAAGAAGTTCTGGCCATTGAGTTTATAATTTGTGATAAAGTTACAAAGTTTATGAGTCATAAGGACAGAATTCTTGATCTCTGATTCGAAATTAACCTTATGAGTAAAACTCAATATCTTTATCCTATACTTGATCATTAACCTCAAGCATAAGGGTTGCGTCTAGTTGTAGGACTGAAGTTAACTCTTGTCATTGTTGCTACTTCTTTTGTTGTTGTAGTCGTTGAAGAAGGGTTCTGTAAGAGGAGGCGGGCCTGTAGCAAGGAGATTTTAAGTTGCAGAGAGAATTCCGGAGGAGGGCCTGCAACAGGGACGCTTTCAACTACAGGGAAAATTTAATGGCAGAGGGGCTTGAGCACAAAAAGTTTTCGTTGCAGGAAAGAGTTGAGAAAGGAGGCCAAGCTCTAGGAAAAAGAAGCCAGGTTGATAAAGTTTTGGTTGCCTGCAAGGAGGAGTTTTCGGTATCAAGAAAGAAATCAGTGACTCTGCATAAGGGCCTATAGATCAGCTAAAAAATGATTCCTACTAGAGAGAGAGGGGGAGAGAGAGAGAGAGATAGTGANTGTTGACTGACCAAGACATAACCACATGGTATTGATTCTATCTTATGTTGCGGCCGAGGTTAGTTATCTCAGTAAATGTGCCCTCTCCCATGAGATGATCCTTTTTTTCCCTTTACCACAAATATGTATAAACACGAATTATGACCATTGAAAGAAGTTCTGGCCATTGAGTTTATAATTTGTGATAAAGTTACAAAGTTTATGAGTCATAAGGACAGAATTCTTGATCTCTGATTCAAAATTAACCTTATGAGTAGAACTCGATATCTTTATCCTTTACTTGATCGTTAACCTTAAGCATAAGGGTTGCTTCTAGTTGTAGGACTGAAGTTGACGCTTGTCATTGTCGCTACTTCTATTTTTGTTGTTGTCGTTGAAGAAGGGTTTTGTAAGAGGAGGCGGACCTGTAGCAAGGAGATTTCAAGTTGCAGGGAGAATTTCGGAGGAGGGCCTGCAACAGGGACGCTTCCAACTACAAAGAAAATTTAATGGCAGAGGGGTTGTAGCAGGGAAAGTTTTTGTTGCAGNAGTTGACTCTTGTCATTGTCGCTACTTCTATTTTTGTTGTTGTCGTTGAAGAAGGGTTTTGTAAGAGGAGGCCGACCTGTAGCAAGGAGATTTCAAGTTGCAGGGAGAATTCCGGAGGAGGGCCTGCAACAGGGACGCTTCCAACTTCAAAGAAAATTTAATGGCAGAGGGGTTGTAGCAGGGAAAGTTTTTGTTGCAAGAAAGAGTTGAGAAAGGAGGCCAAGCTCTAGGAAAAAGAAGCCAGGTTGATGAAGTTTCGGTTGCTTGCAGGGAGGAGTTTTCGGTATCAAGAAAGAAATCAGATACTCTGCATAAGGGCCTATTGATCAGCTAAAGAATGATTCCTACTAGAGAGAGAGGGAGAGAGAGGGANAAGTTTCGGTTGCTTGCAGGGAGGAGTTTTCGGTATCAAGAAAGAAATCAGATACTCTGCATAAGGGCCTATAGATCAGCTAAAGAATGATTCCTACTAGAGAGAGAGGGAGAGAGAGGGGGAGATAGTGGGAGATTTCCACTAGAGATTAAAGAGAAAGAATTCCCATGTGGCATTCCACTAGCGATAGTTTATTATATGTTGTCTGCGTCCGAAAGCCTGCATTCTGCGAAAGAAAGCAACACCTCCAAGACAGGAGGGCTGAAAAAAAACACCTAAAGGGAATAAGTAACGCCCACAGGGAGACAGTGGCAAGAAGGGAACTGGCGGAGGGCCTACAGGAACCGGTGGCTATAGAGAGAGACTTCGGCGGAGGAAGGAGAGCTAGAGTTTGTTTCCAAGCTTTGATACTATGTAGAAATTATTTGGAGAGAGAATTTGCTTCCTTCATTATTCACATGAAGAGCATANACTCACACCAAAACCACAAGGGGTTCCACAACTAGAAAATACTGAAAAGTACATTAGAGACATAAAGAAAAAAATAAAAAAAAACCTACAAATGCATAAATACATAGTATCAGGTGACTAGAGAGCAGCCAAATTTGGTTTTGTCTCTGCCTCTGGTTCTAGGAAAGAAGCAAGCTAATAAGTTGGTAAGATAATTGTCATTGTCAGTAGTAACCAATATATCATCCAATATGTTCCCGAGCTGGAGTCGGCCTCCATTCTTCTTCTTCCTCCTAGAATAGACCTGTCGTTCCTCTTCCGAAGATTGGCTCGTCTGATCTTGATCTAAAGTGTGTTGGAGATGTGCAGACTGTTGGACATTAGAAGCAACTACATGTATTGACTGATCTGTTATTGGATCAAAGGTGCACTCTCGTGTGTCTTTGCGTGTAAGTGAATCATCTTCAATAACAATGGGTGGTATAAACACAACTGGATCTGTAGTTTTCGTATGTTCTTCTTCAGGAACTGCGGTGTTGGGAAGAGGATCGGGTTACATTTTCTCAATAGGGATAGTAGGTAGTTGTTCTTTAGCGATATTCGGCTTTAGATGAGGATGCAAACGAGAACAAATAGTAGAGCTGTGGTCAAACATACTACAATGAGAGCAATAAAGAGGATGTGGTTTCATTTCAACCTTTTGCCAATACCCGTTGTGCATAGTTTCAATTCATATCTCATTCGGAACTAGTTGTGATATCTCTCTCAACTAACATACAAGTCATAGATGGTCTAGTGACAGCAAGCGTAGGACTATTCACCTTGAGAGGCTTACTGTAAGCAGTTGCTAGAGAGTAGAAGATTTCCATGTTGAACATATGTAATTTTTAACCCCTGAAACTTTATCCAAACAAAAAAGATATGGGACTTCGCTTTTGGATCAAAACTAACAGTCCACTTCAGAATTTTCATAAAACGATTGTCAATCTTAATAGTTTTCTGAGAGAAAACGCGAGTGTAATCAGCATCATGAAATAGTTGAATGAGTATATGTTTACCGTCAAGTAGGCTAATGTTCCAACTGCCCAACAGTTTCATAACATCAAACTCCTTCCTAATGATCTCCAGTTTTGGGTGGCCATAAAAAAATTTCCTCACTAGAGAAAAACGCCAAAAAGACGCGAGAGTACCGGTTTCAACCTCTGTGAGAATAAGTGCAGGTTTCTCATTTTTTTCCAAGTTTTTTCATAAAAGTGTGATCACCTCCGCCTTCAAGAGCCTCATGGAAAGATTCTCGAACATTGCACGACTTACCGATAACAAAACTAGGCATGAACTTGGAGAAGGGGCACAGGCAGGAAAGTCGCTGGCAAGAGCATTTGGCAAGAGCATTTGCATAGGATCGGAGCGTCAATGTCATCTCCCTCACAAGACAGGAGTCTGGCGGGCAGGAAGCGAGCAGCGAGCCCTTCTGTGAACAGGAATCTGTCGGGCGAGCAGAGAGGCGCAGAAATGAAACCGCGCTCAAAACAGCGTCGTTTGGCGGGCAGGGAGCGAGCAACGAGCCCTTCTGCGAATAAGAGTCTGTCGGGCGAGCAGAGAGGTGTAGAAATGAAACTGCAGCACGAAACCACAGCTCAAAACAGCGTTGAAGCCCTTCGTCGTTTGGCGCAGATGACGAACGCAGAGCTTCGTCTTCATC
>JXCR01115325.1:13988-27676 GCA_002079205.1 Phalaenopsis hybrid cultivar | reverse complement strand
GGGTAAGCTATTGCAGCGGGCTTGAAAACAGAAAGTTTCATGGTTAGCTATATAGCCAAAACCTCGTAATTTTTAGTGTAAGCATTGAAAGTAGAGGTTGATCTGTAGACCGGGCTGGTCTTAATTTATAGGTATTTTAAAATCTTTGTTTAAGAAAAAAGTGTTAAATTAACATTAGAAAATTTTAAAGTGCGCGCAGTACAACACAATTTGGTTTAATTTGCGGAATAGCAAATAAAATTTGGAAGGGAGATGTGAAGTATTTTAGGACCCAGTACGGGACCTATTTAGTGGCAGAAAAATGCCCAGGTGGAACTAGGCCACTGACACACCTATTGGGGGTCCGGCCCCACATAAAAAAAATTTAAAGAGTCCTTAATGGCCTTTTGATCCCCTCTGTTCAAAGATGGTTGAATAGCTAGTCCTGAAGTCTAAGGAATTATCTGTACTTTCCCAAGATAGAAATGGGTAAAGTATGCCAATAGAAGAAGGGTAATTTGGTCTACGAGGGACATGGACATATCACCGATGTGTGAAAATAATATTTCTTGATTTGAATGGAGAGAAAAGCTTGTCTCTAGAGGAGTCGCCAGAAGATGTCGGCGCTATTTTATGTTGGAGGAGTTGCCTATAAAAAGCTATCGGTCACCGGAATCAAAATCCTGTCGCAAGCATCGGAAGGACGTTTTAATTTACATATATATTTATTTTTGNGGCGCTATTTTATGTTGGAGGAGTTGCCTATAAAAAGCTATCGGTCACCGGAATCAAAATCCTGTCGCAAGCTACGGAAGGACGTTTTAATTTACATATATATTTATTTTTGGAAAAATATGAAATCAAACAGACCCCATATTTTTTATAGTTTAAATGAAAAAGCACTGTACCTCAAATCCTGTATCTATCCCGAAGGACAAACACAAGACTTGAGGATGAGGCTCGATCAAAATAAACTAAGGAATATATCACATCTATCTGGTCTACAAAACCTTTATAATTGCCGACAAGTTCCCCTATTTAAAATATATTTTAATTTTCAATGATATTTGCTTTTCTAATCCTCATTTAAATGAAACTTGATTTAGCCTGAGTCACTACTAAGCCCTTAAGACCTAGGTGAGTGTCCTAATTAACTTTGAAAAGATTAAGCTTTAGGTGATCATAATTTATGATTTGAATTTTATTTGAAAATCAAAATAGGGGTATTAAATTAATGAGTTATTAACATCCAAAATTAATTTTATTTGAAAATCAAAATAGGGGTATTAAATTGATTAATTATTGACTTCAAAAGTCAAAGTCCTAGGTTCATTTTATTTTAATAAACTTCCAAATTTTAATAATCTAAAAATTTATTAACTTATTCATTTTATTTTAATAAACTTCCAAATTTTAATAATCTAGAAATTTATTAACTTATCTTTTTAATTAAAAAAGTGATTCATTTTATTTTAATAAACTCCCAAATTTTAATAATTTAGAAATTTATTAACTTATCTTTTTCAATTAAGAAAGTGAGATTGAATTCTACCAATTAACCCANTAACTTTGAAAAGATTAAGCTTTAGGTGGTCATAATTTATGATTTGAATTTTATTTGAAAATCAAAATAGGGGTATTAAATGAATGAGTTATTAACATCCAAAAATACCCCTAAGTCCTAGGTTCATTTTATTTTAATAAACTCCCAAATTTTAATAATTTAGAAAATTATTAACTTATCTTTCTCAATTAAGAAAGTGAGATTGAATTCTACCAATTAACCCCTTGTGTTTCAAACATCAAATAAATTGATTAAGATCAAAGATTACCTATTTCCCTTCTTAAATTAAGCCTAAATGTTAATTAAGGCTAATCTCCTAAAATTACACATTTGCCCCTAGGTTGTATCTTTCATAATTTATCAAATTCAATTCAAATGACTTTGAAATTTTTATCCTACCTCATTCATGGGACATAATTTGTCAAATTCAATTCAAATGACTTTGAAATTTTTATCCTACCTCATTAATGGGTCAGTTAAGAAATCAGAGGAGAAAATGTGATTTTTCAAAATTTAAGTTAATTTATATAATTATTTTCATGCAAAAATAGGATTTTTCAAAGAAAACTCCTAACTANATTTTTATCCTACCTCATTAATGGGTCAATTAAGACATCAGAGGAGAAAATGTGATTTTTCAAAATTTAAGTAAATTTATATAATTATTTTCATGCAAAAATAGGATTTTTCAAAGAAAACTCCTAACTTGATCATAGTAACTCCTAATCCCTTGAAATTTTTATTGGAGGTAGAACTAGTTAGAGAAGTATTTAGACCAAAGTTCATGAATTAAATTATTTTAAGTTATGGGGTATTTATTAAATATAAAATATTTTAAAAATAGAAAATTAAGTATTGTGTTTTTGAAAAGTCTCCCTAAAGTTAGAGAACTCAGAGGAAAAGATTTTACATTTTTATGAAATTTACTTGATTTATTTAAATTATTTTTAAAGAAAACTCATTTTTAGCCTTTAAAAATCATTTTTAAGCTTTAAAACTCAATATCTTTATTTAGAAAATCAGGAAAAATATTCTAATTATTCTTAGGTGATTAGAAAGTAATTGAGAACATTTGCATGAGTTTTATTATTTTTGTGATTTTTAAGGATTTTTAATTATTTAAATATTTAAAATAAGTTAAAAAATCAAGTTTCAATTTTAAATATCATTTTATTCTTAGAAAATACCTCTGACCATAGAGAACTCAAAAAAATAAGTTTCATAACATTTTGAGTTTTATTTAGATTTTAAAAAATCATTTAAATGTCAAAAGTAATGTTTATCTTTAAAAATCATATTATGTTATCAAATGAACTGAAAATATTTTAAAATTTTTATGGTGAGTTCTCTGGATCAGAAACCACAGTGGAAATAAAAAATTAAGTCATTTAAATGTTTATATTTTTCAAAATCAATTGTCTTAATGATTTAGGGTTTGCGAAAATTAGGTATATTTTAAATGACTTGACCCATGAAATTATTTCCAAAAGCTTCTCTGGTCATGGGGGACCTTCGAAAGTTTTCTTGAAATTTTCTAATTAATATGCTAATTTCCTTGATTATTTTAACGAAATAATGTGCAAAAAATTTTAAAAATATGGATCTCTGTATAGGGACTTCCTCTGACCTTAGAAAAATCAGAGGATATTAACCTTGACAGAGGCTACAACATGCCAAAATCTAGCCAAGGTGATGTGTCAATATGCTCAAATGATTCAAAATAGTGTTTAATTAATTAAAAATAAAATATGCATCAAATGGACTTGAAAATTATTCCACATTGTTATCCTTTGTTCACTGAGCAAGAGGGTATTTTTATTTTATTTTTGTGATATTTTTACGCAAAGTTATGAATTTTCTACGTTAGGGGTATTTAAATAAATAGGAAAAAGCCCTATTTATCTGTTTAAACTGCGCTTGTTGACTAGATCATAGGTAGCTACGAAGGCATGTGTGGCGCGCTCCAGTTGGACGCCACCGTGCTGACTTGTCCCGCGATTTATGTCCCGAAGCGTTGTCCGGCTCGATCTCTTCTGTCCATTTAATACATGCTTGATCAAATGGCTCCCCGATATCGTCTCCGATAGAATGATCCCGTGACCGTCCACACCAAAACACTAAAATCTCAGCCTAGACTAAACCAAATCACCCTGGGTTTGATCCTATGGACTCGTCTAAGTGAGTTGAACATATCCATACAGTAATCAAGCAATCAAATTAACTTTAAGCAAATGGAGAATCAAAATAGGCTCAGAAAGAGGTGAAGTTTTATACCTTTGCTCTGAGAAGTGAAGCTTCAATCAGAGGGTCTTGGTACGTTCTTTGGGGTCCAAGCAAACTAGGGATTGAGTTCTTAGTCTTGATATAAGGCCTAGGTGTGGATTCGACTAAGCTCTACTCTGGTCGTTGGTCTAGAGCTATGGTAGAGGCTCTTTGGAAGGGGGATTTGATGGGGCTTTATCTTCTTTCACTATTTTGAACGTGTGGGTGCAGTCAATTTGGGTTTGGTGGACTGTGANTTTGGGTTTGGTGTGGACTGTGGAGGTGTATTGGGTCCTGTCCTAGTTTCTAGCAAGGTTTTAAGCTGAAAATTGAGCTCCGACAGTGGGAATTGATGGGGTAGAATAGTTGGAATGCACTGAGGGGATCTTAGAGAAGCTCTGTGAGAAGTTTGGAGAGGCCTCTCTAAGAATATTTCAGCAAACCTCCCATGGCTGTGGAGGTGAGTTTTTATAAAAATGGTCATGGGGTGGCTCTTAGGCCATAAGTTTGGGTGGATTGTGGTGCTCAGGTGGAGGGCAGAGGAGCTCTACAACTCAATTTGGCTGAGTTGGCCTCTAGGCTTGATTTGGGTGAAGTCCCATGGAGGTGGCTCTTGGTTTTGATCTTTTTTGGCCACTAGGCTGGCCGGCCGGCCAAGGGAAGGTGGCTAGGAGCTCAGGGAACAAAGGGGAATATATCACAGCAATTTAGTGCAATAATACCTAAGTTTGGTAAGGATATCTTAAACACATGCATTTTTGGAAATCAAATCCCTTGATTTGGGGGACCTTTGGTCCATGGCTTGATTTAGGTGGTGTCATGGTGTTTAGACTGGTCACTAAGTCTAACTAATGGCTATGGTGGAGTTAATTTAGTGATTTTAGGGTGGTTAGGTCACATTTAGTGCATGGGTTCAAGTGGGTGCAAAAGAAAAAATCTTAGGTTTGGGCTAGGTTAACCATGTCAAATGACCCACATAAATGTTTCGTTTGGTTTAGAGGATCATAAGGAACAACTTTGGTGAAGGATGAAAGTGATTTTGAGCTCAATTGAAGGGTCAATTTGAGGGAATTTTGAATTTTAGTCAATTTTGTCATGTTGTTCTAAGCTTGGGTCTAGCTTGGGTTAGCCTTGGGTTATGTCCAAATTGATTATTTTAAGTGGTCAATAGGGACCCAATGAAGAGTTTTCAACATGAATTGGATGCCAATTTGGGGATTAAGGCAATAAATTGGGTGAAATTTGGGGACATAGCCACATGAATTGGATGCCAATTTTGAGGTTAAGGCAATCAATTGGGTGAAATTTGGGGATTTAGTCAATTTGGGGCTAAATTTGGAATTGGATTTAGGCCAAAATCAAATGGATTTGAGGCTTCACCAAGGCCAATTTATGGTTGATTTAGATGTGTAGGAATTTTATGGAGATTATTTAACATTAATTGGGGCCAATTGACTAGGATATGGGTTCTATTTGGTGAGATTAGGTCATGTGGTAAAAATTGGGGTTTTGATCTAAATTAAGATTGGGCTCAAATCATGGGCCAATTAAGCTTGGAANAAAAATTGGGGTTTTGATCTAAATCAAGATTGGGCTCAAATCATGGGCCAATTAAGCTTGGATTTGGTTTATATTGGCCATATTAAAAGTTAATTTGAGTTTAGGATTGGAATTGGGGTTAATTGAGATCAAATTTATGGACATTTGAATTGAACTTGGGGAAATTTGTNAGTTTAGGATTGGAATTGGGGTTAATTGAGATCAAATTGATGGACATTTGAATTGAATTTGGGGAAATTTGGGCCCTCCAAGGCAAATTTGGGGGTTTTCTTTAAAGATAGTCAAATTGGCCAAATTAGGTCATGTGGTAGTTGAAAAAAATAAAAGTGGGAATTTTTTGGATTTATTGAAATTTTCTGGAAATTTTTGAAATTTTTGGAATTTTGGGCTATGGAGGGGTATCTTGGTAATTTGGGGGTGTTTAGAGGTAAAAGTNCCCTCCAAGGCAAATTTGGGGGTTTTCTTTAAAGATAGTCAAATTGGCCAAATTAGGTCATGTGGTAGTTGAGAAAAATAAAAGTGGGAATTTTTTACATTTATTGAGATTTTCTGGAAATTTTTGAAATTTTTAGAATTTTGGGCTATGGAGGGGTATCTTGGTAATTTGGGGGTGTTTAAAGGTAAAAGGCCAAGATGGGTATTTTTGATCGGATTGGGTAACTAATCACCCTAAATGAACCATGGACCAAAGAAAATCTCATTTTGACTCCTCTATGTACTGGTCTTAGTCAACCCATAGCCATGGGGCTGGAAGGTTTAGGGGACCATCTACATAAGTGCCCAAAAAGATCAAGGGACCTAGGCTAGAAATTTGAGTTTAGGGTTGTGAGTGATTGTGAGTTTAAATTAGGGTAGTGAGTGCCTTAGCTCCAGACCAACATTCAGGGTCAACCCTAAGGTCCAGTAGTCCTAAGGGTGACTCATCTTGAGTTTCCCTTATAGTGACCCCACCTACTAAGTGCTACAGGTTAGGACCAATATGTGGAACCTCAAGTTGAGTAAATAAGATGGTAGAATTTCTAATGGTGAGGGTTCCATGTTTAGTTTTCTAAGAATAGTTAATAGGAAAGTCCTATGGCTAGACCTTACGCTACTAAAGAGGAAAAACTAAACCTCAACCAAAAGTGAGGTCAACAAGGAGCGAAATCCCACCAAAGTCATCCAAATTCCTTCCGCACGTGCCAAACTGCTCGGGACACTGTTGGCACTCTCGATGGCACTGTCAGCACCATGGTCCATTAGGCGGGCGCCGTGGCGCCAGAGGCCAAATTTGCGTCTTTAATTTTTTTTGTTCAAATTGATTCCAAATTTTCCTTCAATACCAATATTTGTCTAAATTTATAATACTTATAATTGTGTAGGACTTAAAAATACTATTATTTCCTAATACATAAATACATTTTTTAAGTAAAATAATAATATATTGATGTATAGATTTATATATGGGTTGCCTCCCATAAAGTGCTTGGTTTAACGTCGTCAGCCCAATGTACCGTTTGTTTAGTTGGGTTGACTTAAGATTAAAATTTTTTAAACTATGGTATGTGTCATTCATATTAATGTTTCAGTTGATGCCCATTAGCCTTAAATTTCTTTCCAGTCTTAGGATCCTTAATAACAACAGTTCCATAATGATAGACTTTAATTACTTTAAATGGTCCTAACCATCTGAATTTCAATTTTTCTGGAAATAAAATTAATCTTGTATTATGTAATAAAACTTCTTCTCCAGGTTCAAACTTTATTTTAATAATCATTCAATCATGCCATATTTTTATTTTCTCTTTATAGATTTTTGCATTATCATATGCTTCATTTGAAATCTCCTCAAGTTCATTGAATTTCAATAATCTTTTCTCACCAGAATCTTTTAGATTAAAATTAAATTTNAGGTATATTTTAAATGACTTGACCCATGAAATTATTTCCAAAAGCTTCTCTGGTCATGGTGGACCTTCCAAAGTTTTCTTGAAATTTTCTAATTAATATGCTAATTTCCATGATTATTTTAACGAAATAATGTGCAAAAAATTTTAAAAATATGGATCTCTGTATAGGGACTTCCTCTGACCTTAGAAAAATCAGAGGATATTTCCCTTGACAGAGGCTACAACATGCCAAAATGAAGCCAAGGTGATGTGTCAATATGCTCAAATGATTCAAAATAGTGTTTAATTAATTAAAAATAAAATATGCATCAAATGGACTTGAAAATTATTCCACATTGTTATCCTTTGTTCACTGAGCAAGAGGGTATTTTTATTTTATTTTTGTGACATTTTTATGCAAAGTTATGAATTTTCTACGTTAGGGGTACTTAAATAAATAGGAAAAAGCCCTATTTATCTGTTTAAACTACGCTTGTTGACTAGATCATAGGTAGCTACGAAGGCATGTGTGGCGCGCTCCGGTTGGACGCCACCGTGCTGACTTGGCCCGCGATTTATGTCCCGAAGCGTTGTCCGGCTCGATCTCCTCTGTCCATTTAATACATGCTTGATCAAATGGCTCCCCGATATCGTCGCCGATAGAATGATCCCGTGACCGTCCACACCAAAACACTAAAATCTCAGCCTAGACTAAACCAAATCACCCTGGGTTTGATCCTATGGACTCGTCTAAGTGAGACGAACATATCCATACAGTAATCAAGCAATCAAATTAACTCTAAGCAAATGGAGAATCAAAATAGGCTCGGAAAGAGGTGAAGTTTTATACCTTTGCTATGAGAAGAGAAGCTTCAATCAGAGGGTCTTGGTACATTCTTTGGAGTCCAAGCAAACTAGGGATTGAGTTCTTAGTCTTGATATAAGGCCTAGGTGTGGATTCGACCAAGCTCTAATCTGGTCGTTGGTCTAGAGCTATGCTAGAGGCTCTTTGGAAGGGGGATTTGATGGGGCTTTATCTTCTTTCACTATTGTGAACGTGTGGGTGCAGTCAATTTGGGTTTGGTGTGGACTGTGGNTCTAATGGTGAGGGTTCCATGTTTAGTTTTCTAAGAATAGTTAATAAGAAAGTCCTATGGCTAGACCTTACGCTACTAAAGAGGAAAAACTAAACCTCAACCAAAAGTGAGGTCAACAAGGAGCGAAATACCACCAAAGTCATCCAAATTCCTTCCGCACGTACCAAACTGCTCGGGACACTGTTGGCACTCCCGATGGCACTGTCAGCACCATGGTCCATTAGGCGGGCGCCGTGGCGCCAGAGGCCAAATTTGCGTCTTTAATTTTTTTTGTTCAAATTGATTCCAAATTTTCCTTCAATACCAATATTTGTCTAAATTTATAATACTTATAATTGTGTAAGACTTAAAAATACTATTATTTCCTGATACATAAATACATTTTTTAAGTAAAATAATAATATATTGACGTATAGATTTATATATGGGTTGCCTCCCATAAAGTGCTTGGTTTAACGTCGTCAGCCCAATGTACCGTTTGTTTAGTTGGGTTGACTTAAGATTAAAATTTTTTAAACGGTGGTATGTGTCATTCATAATAATGTTTCAGTTGATGCCCATTAGCCTTAAATTTCTTTCCAGTCTTAGGATCCTTAATAACAACAGTTCCATAATGATAGACTTTAATTACTTTAAATGGTCCTAACCATCTGAATTTCAATTTTTCTGGAAATAAAATTAATCTTGTATGATGTAATAAAACTTCTTCTCCAGGTTCAAACTTTATTTTAATAATCTTTCAATCATGCCATATTTTTATTTTCTCTTTATAGATTTTTGCATTATCATATGCTTCATTTGAAATCTCCTCAAGTTCATTGAATTTCAATAATCTTTTCTCACCAGAATCTTTTAGATTAAAATTAAATTTCTTAATAGCCAAAATGCTTTATGCTCCAATTCTATTAGTAAGTGACATGTTTTTCCAAAAATAAGTCTATATTAGGACATTCCTATAGGAGTCTTATAAGCAGTTCTATATGACCATAATGCAGTATCTAATCTAGCATACCAATCTAATTTATAGGGATTTATAGATTTTTCTAAATTTTTTTTATTTCACGATTTCTTACTTCTGCTAGACCGCTAGTCTAAGGATGATAAGCAGTTGAGAATTTATGCATAATATCATATTTTTTTATCAACTTCTCGTTTCTCTTATTTCCAAAATTGGTTCCTCCATCTGTAATAATTACTCTCAGCATTCCATATCTTGTAAAACTATTTTTATTTAAAAATATAGAAACACTCTGAGCATCAGATTTAAGTACAGCAATAGCTTCAATCTATTTGGACATATAATCAACAAGTAATATATATAAGTTTCCAAATGAAGGCATAAATGGTCCCATAAAATCTAATCCCCACACATCAAAAATTTTAACTTCCAATGTGTAATTTAGAGGCATTTCATTTCTTCTAGAAATATTTCCTATCCACTGAAATCAATTGCAAGTTTTAATATATTCATTAACATCTCTAAAAGAGTAGACCAATAAAATCCAGTTTGCAAAATTTTATAAGCAATTCTATTTGTTCCAAAATGTCCTCCATAGTCAGAATCATGACATCTTTCAATTACTTATTGAGTTTCTTCGTAAGGCACAACCTTCTAATAATTAGATCTTTACATTATTTACATAAAAATGGATCATCCCAAAAATAGAATTTTGAATCATATTTAAATTTCTTTAATTGTTGATTCTTAATATCAGANACACATCAAAAATTTTAACTTCCAATGTGTAATTTAGAGGCATTTCATTTCTTCTAGAAATATTTCCTATCCGCTGAAATCAATTGCAAGTTTTAATATATTCATTAACATCGCTAGAAGAGTAGACCAATAAAATCCAGTTTGCAAAATTTTATAAGCAATTCTATTTGTTCTAAAATGTCCTCCATAGTCAGAATCATGACATCTTTCAATTACTTATTGAGTTTCTTCATAAGGCACAACCTTCTAATAATTAGATCTTTACATTATTTACATAAATATGGATCATCCTAAAAATAGAATTTTGAATCATATTTAAATTTCTTTAATTGTTGATTCTTAATATCAGGTGGTAGAAAATCACTTACATTGTAATTTACTATATCGACATACCATGGTGTTTTTATTTAATCAATACTATATAATTATTCATCATGAAATTTTTCTAAAATTTCATTTGCAAAATTACTTAATATTTATTTTTCTAGACTAGAAAAATGATCAATTATTTGAATATCATTTCCCTTTCTATCAACTACGATAAAATCGAACTCTTGTAATAGAAGTATCCATCTAATTAATCTTGGTTTAGCATATTTCTTTTGCATCAAGTATTTGATTGCAAAATGATCTAAATGCACTATACATTTGGTTCCAATTAAGTAAGGTCTAAATTTATAAAAGGCATAAACAACAGCTAATAACTCCCTTTCAGTAGTAGTGAAGTTAATTTGAGCATCATTCAGAGTTTTACTAGCATAATATATTACTTTTAAAACANGAACTCTTGTAATAGAAGTATCCATCTAATTAATCTTGGTTTAGCATATTTCTTTTGCATCAAGTATTTGATAGCAGAATGATCTAAATGCACTATACATTTGGTTCCAATTAAGTAAGGTCTAAATTTATAAAAGTCATAAACAACAGCTAATAACTCCCTTTCAGTGGTAGTGAAGTAATTTGAGCATCATTCAGAGTTTTACTAGCATAATATATTACTTTAAAAACTTTGTTGTGCCATTGTCCTAAGATAGTTCCTACAACATAATGACTTGCATCACACATTATTTCAAATGGTTTCTCTTAATCAGGTCGGACTATTATAGGTGCAGCAATTAATTTCTCTTTCAATAATTCAAATGTTTTAATGCATTCCTCATTAAAATCAAATTTCCTATTATTTTCTAAAAGTTGTCATAATGACTTTNGTGCAGCAATTAATTTCTCTTTCAATAATTCAAATGTTTTAATGCATTCCTCATTAAAATCAAATTTCCTATCGTTTTCTAAAAGTTGGCATAATGACTTAGTTATTTTTGAAAATATTTTTATGTAAAGCCTATTGAACCCAGCATGCCCTAGAAAACTTCTTACTCCTCTGCCGTAGTCAGTGGTGGTAATTTTTCAATAAATTAAATTTTTATAGGATCTACTTTCATGCCATTTTTAGAAATTTTATGTCCAAGTACAATTCCTCCTACAACCATAAATTGACATTTTCCCAATTTAGTACTAGGTTGATTTTTTCACATAATTGCAAAACTTTTTCTAAATTATTTAAACATAATTCAAATGAAGTCCCGAAAATAGAGAAACCATCCATAAATACTCTCATTCCATGTTCAGTCAAATTACTAAATATTGACATCATACATCTTTGAAATGTTGCAGGTACATTGCATAGTTCAAAAGGCAATCTACGGNGAGAAATCATCCATAAATACTCTCATTCCATGTTCAGTCAAATTACTAAATATTGACATCATACATCTTTGACATGTTGCAGGTACATTGCATAGTTCAAAAGGCAATCTACGAAAAGTGAATGTTCTATAAGGGCTTGTAAATGTTATTTTATCTTGATCCTTATGAGTAATTGGAATTTGATGATAACCGATATATCTATCTAAAAAATAGTAATATTTGTTTCCTGTCAATCTATCTAACANTATAAGGGCTTGTAAATGTTATTTTATCTTGATCCTTATGAGTAATTGGAATTTGATGATAACCGATATATCCATCTAAAAAATAGTAATATTTGTTTCCTGTCAATCTATCTAACCNTGGCTAGACCTTACGCTACTAAAGAGGAAAAACTAAACCTCAACCAAAAGTGAGGTCAACAAGGAGCGAAATACCACCAAAGTCATCCAAATTCCTTCCGCACGTACCAAACTGCTCGGGACACTGTTGGCACTCCCGATGGCACTGTCAGCACCATGGTCCATTAGGCGGGCGCCGTGGCGCCAGAGGCCAAATTTGCGTCTTTAATTTTTTTTGTTCAAATTGATTCCAAATTTTCCTTCAATACCAATATTTGTCTAAATTTATAATACTTATAATTGTGTAAGACTTAAAAATACTATTATTTCCTGATACATAAATACATTTTTTAAGTAAAATAATAATATATTGACGTATAGATTTATATATGGGTTGCCTCCCATAAAGTGCTTGGTTTAACGTCGTCAGCCCAATGTACCGTTTGTTTAGTTGGGTTGACTTAAGATTAAAATTTTTTAAACTATGGTATGTGTCATTCATATTAATGTTTCAGTTGATGCCCATTAGCCTTAAATTTCTTTCCAGTCTTAGGATCCTTAATAACAACAGTTCCATAATGATAGACTTTAATTACTTTAAATGGTCCTAACCATCTGAATTTCAATTTTTCTGGAAATAAAATTAATCTTGTATTATGTAATAAAACTTCTTCTCCAGGTTCAAACNATCACTTACATTGTAATTTACTATATCGACATACCATGGTGTTTTTATTTAATCAATACTATATAATTATTCATCATGAAATTTTTCTAAAATTTCATTTGCAAAATTAATTAATATTTATTTTTCTAGACTAGAAAAATGATCAATTATTTGATTATCATTTCACTTTCTATCAACTACAATAAAATCGAACTCTTGTAATAGAAGTATCCATCTAATTAATCTTGGTTTAGCATATTTCTTTTGCATCAAGTATTTGATAGCAGAATGATCTAAATGCACTATACATTTGGTTCCAATTAAGTAAGGTCTAAATTTATAAAAGTCATAAACAACAGCTAATAACTCCCTTTCAGTGGTAGTGAAGTTAATTTGAGCATCATTCAGAGTTTTACTAGCATAATATATTACTTTAAAAACTTTGTTGTGCCATTGTCCTAAGATAGTTCCTACAACATAATGACTTGCATCACACATTATTTCAAATGGTTTCTCTTAATCAGGTCGGACTATTATAGGTGCAGCAATTAATTTCTCTTTCAATAATTCAAATGTTTTAATGCATTCCTCATTAAAATCAAATTTCCTATCGTTTTCTAAAAGTTGGCATAATGACTTAGTTATTTTTGAAAATATTTTTATGTAAAGCCTATTGAACCCAGCATGCCCTAGAAAACTTCTTACTCCTCTGCCGTAGTCAGTGGTGGTAATTTTTCAATAAATTAAATTTTTATAGGATCTACTTTCATGCCATTTTTAGAAATTTTATGTCCAAGTACAATTCCTCCTACAACCATAAATTGACATTTTCCCAATTTAGTACTAGGTTGATTTTTTCACATAATTGCAAAACTTTTTCTAAATTATTTAAACATAATTCAAATGAAGTCCCGAAAATAGAGAAA
>JXCR01115321.1:15350-35001 GCA_002079205.1 Phalaenopsis hybrid cultivar | reverse complement strand
ATATATATATATATATATATATATATATATTATATTGCAGTAGAAGAAATCATTACAGATCTGATATAGAGGACTTACAAGAGGTCACCCTTTAACAAAAAGGAGAGAGAAGGGGAAGGAGTAGAGGAAACTAAAATAGTATCTGACTGACTAGCAAATCTTGCTAGCCAGTTAGCAGGTTTGTTGCCTTCTCTGTAGTTGAACTTGAGCTGAAGTTGGCACAATTTTTTTAATTCCAGGATAGTTTTGAGCAATTGGAGTATATGTCAGGGAGGAGATAAGGATCCTTCAATCAGTTGGATAAGCAGGGAACAATCAGTTTCAACCATTACATAAAACCATTTCATCTTTGTAGCAATATGTAGTGCCCACAAAAGAGCAGCTGTTTCAGTTTCAAGTGCACCTTGGGTAGTCATAGGGCTGTAGAAAAATAGTTTACAAGTGTCATTTTAGTCTCTGAAGATCCCTCCAAATCCAGCATATTGCCCATTGTAGCTTCCATCTATGTTAGCCTTGATCCAGGGGTGAGTAGGTTTGATCCCGAAGACTTTCGATATCTTGAGTAGTTTATGTGTAGAAGGACTGATAGTATGGAAAATTTCAGGGAATCCCTTATAATTAATCAGCTTTGTTAAGAAAGTTTTACAATGTACCACAGTTAGGTTTGCATTTGAAGGGAAGTCCTCAAATTTAGCTTTATTTCTGGTCATCTAGATAAACCAAGTAACCACAAAAGGAATGGTGCTCAAATTGACTTTATCCCAAGTATTCCAGCAAGCAATAAGAGAGGCCCAATCCATATTCAATAGATTTATCTTCAGCTCTTTTACCAATTCAGACCAGGCCCTTTGTGTAAACACACATTGAAAGAAGATATGGGTAATTGATTCTTCAGCTTGACAACAGAGATGACACCTGGAAGGTCCTCTCGAACCCTTAAGCTTGAGAATATCATCCACAGGGAGAAGCTTATGAAAGATTCTCCATATTATAAAAGACATAGAGGGGGTGAGATGTTTATTCCAGATAGTTTCACCCCATGGAACTTCCTGCCAGCAGTAAAATTTAGTGTATATGGCTTTAGAGTTGCTGTGGAACTTACTAGCATTAATCACTAATTTGTCTTGATGTTCTTTGTTGAAAGGGATTTTAGTGATACAAACAATAGCTGTTTGATCAAGCATAGATAACAGCTTTTCCACAGACCAGGAGTCTCCATTCCAGCAATCAACCACCAACATACTAGGATCAAAGTTTGTTGGTTTGGGTGTTAGAAGATCTTGGGGGCACCATTGGTCAAGCCAAAAATGGATTTTACCTTGACCAAGATCCCATAAGAAGATATTTTCTGCCTTTTGTCTGATTTGAAGTAATTTGAGCCATATTGGTGAGTCCCCCAACTTTCTTTCAACCAAAGTTGGGTGGGAGTGCTTACAGTATTTCCCCTTCATGAACTTTGCCCAAGGGAGTTCTGCATTCTAAATTTCAGCCATAGTTTGCACATACNATATATATATATATATATATATATATATATATATATATATATATATATATATATATATGATTAAAAGAGCATATCGTGGGTCCTTACACATTTATAATGAAAAGATTGCAGTATAAGGGAGGGATAGTGGATCCCCATCTGAAAGCAAAATAAAATACAACATGATCCTAAGGGTTCCACTATCCACAGTACAAATCCACACAAATTAAAACAAAAATACATGTAAACCGATAAAATGTACACTAAAAGAAAAAGTATGTATAAAAAATAAATGTACACCAAAACCGAAGGCAACTGTAGTGGAGGAGAGCATAATAAAATTTAAGGCAGCTTTGTCCTGTGAGATCTGCTACAACAAGAAAAATCCATAGCTACAACCTGCTAAATTTCTCTTAAGCAAGACATAGTCAAGCTATGGCATGCATAACTGATCAAACCAATTAAGGCAGCATAAACATAGAAAATAATGAGTGTATGTCATCATAAGCATCTCAAGACAGTAAAGATTAATCTCCCATACTCCAAAATTACAATATATGCAAAAAGGAGCTTGTGTCCACATACTTAAGACCCAATTTAGCATCAAGTGAACCCAATTGATATCAGTGCCAATAACATCCTTAGAAGCATATATAAAATAAAGAAACCAACCAAGCCAAGCTAGATGCAACTCAGTATCCAGCAAACACAAACTGGGCCAAAACCTCTTTCCAAAATCAATCCAAATGAGATAGAGCAAATCCAGGTGGTAATAGTCAAAAGCTGAAATAGAAAACCCAAAGCAGTAGGAAAACAGAGCAGGAAATATATAAGTGGCAGCTGCATCACAAAAAACCTGGCTAGATAGAAACCCAGCCAAGCAAAACCCAATTTAGATCAGTGTCCAACAAACCAGCAGCCATCCAAAAGGCAAAAACCATAAATAACTTGGCCATACAAAAAATCCTAGCCAAGCAAACCAAAAACAGATCAATGTCCAACAAACACAGAGTGGACAACCATCCAGCATCCAACCAAAACATTAAAAAAAGATCTATACAAGAAAAACCAAACTTAGTCATAAGAAGCCCAGAAAAGAAAAAGGCAAAGAATGAGGAAACAAATTAAACTATAACATAAGGAGTTTCCAATAAGTCACTTTAAATAAGAGTGTGCAACGAATGGGGAGGATGATACAGAAAAAATATATGCATTTTTAAACTAATATTTTATACTCATTTTTGGTGATATTGCACTTTAATGGAAGATATTTTTTGGGTTTTATTGTGAGTTATTGATTTTGAGGACTTGGAGTAAAAATGATGAAATTTGGAGTCAAAATGGAGAATTTAGAAAATTGGTGGGCACCGACGACACTAGACTGGGCGTTGACGGTGTCGTTTGACAGAGATGAAGGAATTAAATAGATGGCCTCTGGCGCCTATGACGCTAGTGTCAGTGTAAGCCCTGTTTCTAGAAGATTCGACAAATTTGGATGCTTTTTGAAGAGTTTTTTGATACACATATTGGAGAACCA
This sequence comes from Phalaenopsis hybrid cultivar, assembly GCA_002079205.1. NCBI lineage: Eukaryota > Viridiplantae > Streptophyta > Magnoliopsida > Asparagales > Orchidaceae > Phalaenopsis > Phalaenopsis hybrid cultivar. Next base: position 31,978 of record JXCR01115321.1, on the reverse strand, counting down.
ACTTAGGCTCTATTTAGGGCCAAAATTTGATCAGAAACCCCCCCTTCACACAATTTTGAATTCTTCCACTCATTTCAGTTTTCCTCTTCACATGCCTACATTCCACGTCATTCCACACCATTATTTAATTATTATTTTTATAATTTTGAGTTTTTTTGGTGAGTTTAAGTGTGAATTCTGTTCTAAGAAGTGTTGGAGAAGAAAAGAAGAGAGCGATTTCTTCTTCCTACATTTCCTAAGAGAGGCTATAAGAGATTTGCTTTGAGAAAGAGTTTCAGATAAAGTGTTGTTTGTTTATTATTGTTATATGAACTTTCTTTTATATATGAAATTTGTGTTTTGTTGTATCTTCCTCATGAAGTCTGAGTAGTTTCCTTTATCTTTCTCCCTACTCTGAGATATGGTAAAATGAAGAGATAATATGGATGTGCAAATGTTAAAATTTAAAATAAATTGTGATGGTTTTTCAACTTCGCTCTTAATTTACTTTTCGATCTGGCCAATTGAATTGTTAAAATATGTTGTAAAACATATGATCCAGGAAATAGAGTATGAGTTCTACAATAGAGTGAGAATCACATTTAAGTCCATGAAGGAGTATTTTGTTCATGGAATTAAGTGAAATAAATAGGAAATTATACTTTGTTGGGTGTAGAATTGGAGATTTTTAGGGAGACAGACTAAAAATCATCAATTCAATCTTAGTGTTTAAAAACTAAAACGAGAGTTAGCCTTCAGGGGAAGGGAAATGGGAGCTCTAGAGTGGGAGCTAGTATCCTCCTAGCCTAGCCACGTATTTAGGGACTAAACCTAAGATTAGCCAATAATTTTCTATAACACTGAATGAGGGTAGAGAATTAAAATTGCTCCTATCTGGTACAATACAAATTTAAATCATTTATCTCATCTCATTTCACCAAAAACTCATTGTAGTGGGAAATATGTTTTTGTCAGATTAGAAAACTTCATCACATAAACATAGTTTAGTAGTTCTTAATTTTAAACCCTGCTTTTAAATTTTGCTAGTAGTTAATAATTTAGTTTTGATAGTATCTTAAACATTCAAAATTAGTGACAATAATTTTGTTTGATTTCTATGAATTTCCCAATTAATTTATCATTTAAAATTTAAACCTTCCTCGTTGGATCGATATTTGAGATTTAAAAAGAAAGTCTTATATTACTTGATAACTATATGTATACTTGCGCAGAATACAAACATTAAGTGCCAAACATTATTATTATTAAAATACCATTTCAAGTTTTTGGTATCGTTATAAAGCGGAGTCATCTTTATAAATTTTACATAACTATATTTCAGCAAATTCGCATCAAGTTTTTGGCGCCGTTGCCGGGAAAGATAATTGTAAATTAAATAAATTTGGCAAATTAGAAAATTTAGAGATAAAAATATACAAAATACAAAATATCAAAAAAATTATAAAATTAAAAATAAAAAATAATAAATAACTATATATTTAAGAGTATTTTTTAAGAAATTTTTCTTTGCTTATTATATTTGTTTATGCGAAATATTGGATCTGAAGGTTTAGTATCTTACAATTCAGAATTAAAACGTTAGAAAATTTTGAAAACAAAAAAAGAAAATTAAAATTTTGAAGAAAATGGTGAATAACTTAGATAATCAAATAAATGAAAATTGATAAAGGCCTTTAAAAGATTATGCTAATCCAACAACATATGAACTTCACATAACTATTTAAAATCCTGATGATGTTGCTAATTTATTTGAGCTTAAACCCGCTATTATCCAAATGACACAAAATAATCAGTTTAGAGGAACACCTACCGAAGATCCTAACTTACATCTCGCTAGTTTTCTTGAAAATTGTGCTACTTTTAAATATGATGGAGTGTCTAATGATGTTGTTAGGCTTAGAATTTTTCCTTTTACGTTAAGGGATAAAGTCAAAGCTTGGTTAATCATTAACACTTGAATCTATCAAAACTTTGGGAGAACTATCACAAAAATTCTTGGCTAAATATTTTCCACCCTCGAAAACCACTAAGCATAGAATCGATATTACATCTTTTTATTAGTTTGAAAGGGAATCAATATATGAAGCCTGGGAAAGATTTAAGGATCTCCTTAGAAAATGTCCACACTATGTTTTACCAGATTGGTTAATAATTCAAATTTTTTACAATTGATTAGTAGGATCACTTAGATCTATTATAGATGTTGTTGCAGGTGGATCTTTAATATCAAAACCTTTTGATGAAGCATACTCTTTAATAGAAGAAATGACTACTAATAATTTTCAATGGCCCTCTGAATGGGTAAATCCTAAGAGAGTAGCTAGTATTCATGAAGCTGATGCAATGTCTATTTTAGTATCTCAAATTGCTGCTATATCAAAAAAGATTGATCAAATTGGAGTAAACTATTCTCAAATATCACTAGTATTAGAGGAAAATTCACTAGGGCAGATAATTGATACTCAATCATCTTATGAAACTTTAAATGCTATTAATAATCTAAATAACAATCCTTATTCTAACTATTACAACCTTGGATGGAAAAATTACCATAATTTTAGTTGAGTAATTATAACAATTCAATGAACCCCTCAGGAAATTTAAATAATAAAGGAAATCCTAATTACCGACCTTATTATCCTCCTAGATTTAACTCTAACCCTAACCCACAAGTTAAGGAAAAGAAGTTAATGATGGAAGAGGTAATGGTGAGTATGGGAAATCAAATACAAAATCAAGGGGCTGCTATTAGAAATATTAAAAATCAATTACGACATATTGCTACTGCACTTAGTAACCGACCTTCAGGAAATCTTCTTAGTACTGTGGAAGTTAATCCCAATGATCAAAATAAGGAGCAAATTAAAGCTATTTAATTATGAAGTGGAAAAGAAGTTGAAACAAGAATCCAAAGAGAAACTGAAGTTGATGAGGAGAAGGAAGAGATGGAAAGTGACCATAATGAAAATGAACAAACATAAGTTCCTTAAGAAAAACCATTATCTTCGTTTTCTCAAAGACTAAAGCAAAAGAATAAAAATAAAAAATTTACAAAATTTTTGGAAATCCTTAAAAGGTTAATGATATACATTCCTTTCATTGAGGCTTTGGAACAAATGTCAAGTTATATGAAATTTATGAAAGATATATTAAACAAGAAAAGGAAGTTTGCAGATCATGAGACTGTTGCATTTAATGAAGAGTGTAGCACTATTATTCAGAAAAAGCTTCCTGAAAAATTAAAAGATCTTGGTAGATTTACTATACCTTGTGCAATTAATGTAAGGTTTTATGAAAGCCTTATGTGATTTAGGAGCAAGTATCAATCTTATGCCTCTATCAAGTTTTAAACGTTTAGATTTAAAAGAGATTTCTTATACAATTGTAACTTTTCAGTTAACTGATCGATCAATCACTTATCCTAAAGGAGTTATAGAAGATATATTAGTAAAAGTGGATAAGTTTATTTTCCCTGTAGACTTTATAGTATTAGATATGGGGGAAGATAAATAATTTCCTATTATTTTAGGGAGACCATTTCTTGCAACAAAGAGAACTGTGATAGATATGCAAAAAGAAGAATTAATAATGAGAGTTAATGATCAAGAAGTAAAATTAAATATTGCAAAAGCTATCAAATATCTTGCAATAGAAAAAGACGATGAATGTTTTAGGATGAAAGTTACTGATTGTCTTAGTAATGAGCAATTTAAGAAAAAGTTTGAAGAAAAATTAAGGCAAGAAAAATTTAGTGAGAATAAGAATGAAATAAAAGAAGAAAATTTAGATTATATTCAGGACATATTTGAAACTTTAGATTTGTTGGAAAATGATAATAAAAACCTTATTCCTTCAAGTATTAAACCACCTGAGTATTGTCTGCTCATTTAAAATATGTATTTTTAGGAGATTCATCTACATTGCATGTTATTGTATCTTATGAGTTAATTGAAATTCAAGAACAAAAATTAATATAAATATTAAAAAAAAAATAAAAAGGCTTTTGGATAGACTTTAGCAGATATTAAAGGAATTAGTACTTCAATTTATATGCAAAGAATTGTATTAGATGAAAAATATGAACCTAAAGCTAATCCTCAGAGGAGATTCAATAATGAAAGAAGTTGTTAAAAGAGAAATTTTAAAATGGTTAAATGTTGGAATTATATGTTCTATTTCAGACAGTGCTTGGCTAAGCCCATTTCACTGTGTTCCAAAGAAAGGAGTGATGTTAAAAGTAAATGAGAAAAATGAATTAATTCCAATAAGACAAGTTACTGGTTGGCAAATTTGTATAGACTATATAAAATTAAATATGGCCACCAGGAAAGATCACTTTCTTTTACCCTTTCTAGATCAAATATTGGATAGATTGGCTGGAAACAAATATTACTGTTTTTAGATGGATATACCGATTATCATCAAATTCCAATTGTTCCTAAGGATCAAGATAAGACAACATTTACAAGCCCTTAGGTAACATTTGCTTTTCATAGAAGTCTTGTGTACTATGCAATGCATCTTTGACTAGTGTCGCTCTATTCAACTTTAACACCCCCCCATAATGATTGAACTTCAACTTGTCATTTAAACCTTTAAACCTTAGACTTTAGGACTACCACTTCACTGAGGATGTTGAAGCTAACCGAGTGGGTAGTCATCTACAACAACAATCTACAACAACACATCTTTTCTTAGAATTAAGCAACAAGCCATAGAATTTTGAGTTTGTCTGCCTAGTGCCACATAAATCCTTAACTCATCTTTAGGCCTTTGTATAGCTCTGTTATACAATCTAATCCCTAACTCATTTTAGGATTTCATGATTGTCGTTTTTCATGACCTATATCCTCACATCTTCCAAGCTATTTGTGTGATCATCTCACACGTGTGTAAGACCTAATTAATATAATTGGCAGGATGAAACATTTAAATAATTTCTTCTTGAAACTAAAGCCAAACCATAGAATAGCTTAAGGAGCCACCGAGGTTCTCCTTAGGATCTGTGACATACCTTAGTTCTTCTTCCTTTGGATTTCATAATAAATGTTCCAAATTTGAGTCATTCCCCTTTCACACCTCTTTGTTTGATCTTTTGAAAAGTCCCACCTCTTTGTTTGATCTTTTGAAAAGTCCCACCTCTTAAAATTCTTGAAGACAATATCCTCTGTTTTTTATCGCGTGTTTTCTTAGGTGACTTCGGGTATCTAATATATAATTAACTATAAGGGCTTGCCCTTATAGGAAACTTTTAAGAACCCAGATAATATAAATCATATTTAATTTCTCGTATTAAATAGGGGAACTTGTCGGTCAACATAAAAAAATGGTTTTTTTTCATAGACTTAAACGGATGTCACAAATTCTTTAGTTTATTTAATCGAGCATTACCAATAAGTAGTGTGTCTACCCTTCGGGATAGATGTATTTCTTGTGATATTAGGCTCGTTTATTTAAACTACTGAGGATATGAGATCGATTTGGTCTTGTATTTTTAAAATTTAAAATTCTATTTTTTTCTAAATTATATATATATATAAATTAAATTAAACCAGGCAATGGGATATCCAAAAATTTCCAATTTGGCGATCGACAACCTATTCTTTACCTCCTCTCGGTGCTAGCAAAGAAAATTGGCTAACCGACCAAAGGAAAATATTTTGAGATTTTCATACCTATTTAACTGACCAAAGAAAATTGGCTAACTGACCAAAGGAAAATTGGCTAACTACACTTTAAAGAAAGATATTTTTGTTATTTTTTTGCAGGTATGTTGAATTATGGTCATTGGAGCAAAAAGATGCAAAAATGAGTAAATTTGGAACAAAAAGGTCCAAAATATGAAGATTTGATCTTGGGCGCCGACGGCGGATTTTTTCCGAGAGTCCAAAATTAAATATTCTAGAAAGCCACCGATGGCGCCATTGAGGCCACCGACGGCGAGCACGTCGGTTCTCTCAACATATGCATTGATTGTGGACGCTTTTTGAAGGGACGCTTGGACAACTCTTGAAAACTCTTCTACAACTTAAAAAAAACAATTTGGAGGCCGAAAAAGGGGGGTGTCCGCTGAGTCTTTATTTTTTTGTGGTGCCCATTAGAGTGTAGAGAGTGGTTAGTATTGTGAGGAATTCTTTGAGAGATTGTAAGAGTAGAAAGAAAGTGAGAGATTTCTTCCTCCTTGCAGCTTCAAAAGAGAATTTTGTGTGTTGCAAAGAAAAGAAGAAATTTAGAGGAACTTCGAGGAGTTTGCTTGAGGAGGAATTAGAGATAAGTTGTATTTACTTATTGAAGTTTGTATGACTTTGGTTTTATATATAAATTCCAAGTTTTGTCGTATCTTCTCCATGAGTTCTGAGTAGTTTTCTATGTCTTTCTCCTTGTCTTGAGATTTTGTGATATGGTGATCTGAATTGGTTATGCCTTGAGAATGTTTAAGAAGTTGTGATGATCTTTTCACTTCAATCTTAATTTACTTTCAATCTGGCCAATTGATTTGATAAAGTATGTTGATTTTTACAACTAAAGTGAAGATTACATCCAAGATTTAGGGAGGTTAAAGTCCTTGAAAGTTGGATGCAAATAAATAGGGAAATAAAAATTATCGGGCGTAGAATTGGAGATTTTAGACTGACAGGCTAAAATCCTCAATTCAAATAGGGAAATAAAATTATCGGGCTTAGAATTGGAGATTTTAGAGTGATAGACTAAAATCCCCAATTCAATCCTATTGTTTGGGTGTTGAAGTGTAGATGTTAGCCCTCAGGTGAGGGGAACGTGAGAGCTCCAAAGTGAGAGCCATTATCGGGCGTAGAATTGGAGATTTTAGAGTGACAGACTAAAATCCTCAATTCGGTCCCATTTTGGGTGCTGAAGTGTAGATGTTAGCCCTCAGGCGAGGGGAACGTGGGAGCTCTGAAGTGAGGGTCAGCATCCTCCTAGCCTAGCTGCACATTCAGTAACCAATCATAGGATTAGTCAATGTTCTTTATGCCTGGTCCAAAGGGTAAAGAATAGATATGCTCCAATTTAGCACAATACAATTTGAACTGATTCAATTTATCCATTCACTTATATTTTTTGACAAGGAGAAGGATGATTTCTTATCTATTGAACTTCACTTTAGAAACTTTATTAGTAGAATTAGTTAATTAAGAGTTTATTAAAATTATAGTTTTATTTCAATTGCCTATTAGTAACAAATATACAATTTGAACTATATTGTTGTGATTAAGTATTAATTTTTTAAATCTTAGTTGGTAGCCTCTAATATTGCTCCATGTGGGATCAATATCCAGATATTACTTGAGCGATACATATACTTGCGTTGATAAGTGTGACTTTGCAATTATTGAATATTTAATACACATTTTTATCAAATCTATAACCGTTGTCAAGTTTTTGGCACCGTTTTCGGGGATTTAAATCTTCTAGCAGCAGTATCAAATTCTTGTATTTTTAAGCATATATAAAGTCGTTCTCACTAACCTAGAGTTTTTTACCAGCTTGTGTAGTAGTTTTGAGTAGATTATGACATCTTACTTCCAGATTACCCACTGTGCCCTCTCTATAGGACCTACTAGGGACCCTTACGATCAAAACTCTAGACCAAATTGATAAGAGAATCTAGTTTTTCACCATATAAACATTAATTCTATGCCCATAAAAATTTATCTCTCTTTCTATTTGCACTCCCCTCAGGTGATCGCAACAGCTCTACTCAAGATGAAATGTGTTACTCACTAGCTGGTGAAATGATAGCCCTCCCAGGTCATTAAGTTTCGCAACAGATTTTAACATCCCAAGTGATCAGTTTGTAAAGTAAATTAAGAGCTCCATCACATTAATAAAATAAAAGAATATTTAAGAAAATCTAAATTCTTGAACATACATCTATTTCATTGCAAAAGTAAAGAAAAATGAATACTCCTAATGCTCCTAATGCTTATTAATTCTCAACATCCTTCATACTCATTAAATCCTAACTTACTTCATAAAAAAAAACATCATTCAAGAACTCATTCATCATGCATCCATGCAATTTATACTCATCACACATCCATATATTTTCATTATTCTTTTTCTTTTACACATGTACATAGACATTACACTTTACATGAAAAGGAAACAAGATAAACATAAACTAGGCTAACTTAACATGGAATTAACACATGAGTGAATTAAAAAAACCTTAACATGACTTCATTTTCATAAAGTAACCATAGGGCTTTTGTTTCTAACATTCACATAACATACATATATGTATAAGTGTTTTCGAGATGGTACACGTGTGTGTGCTATTAAATATATACATAAGATAACCATAGGGCTTGGAGGTGGAGAATGGAGATGAGAGGAGAGGAGAACCAAATGAGAATGTGTTGGTTGGTTTTTAGGGTCATGGCTAGGATGTATTGGAAAAGTGGGTGAAAATTTTGGGACGAAGTCTCATGGATCCATGTGGTGGTGCAGTAAGGAGGGTTGAATGTGAGAGGATAGAGGGTGAATATTAAAAGGGTAAACGTTAAATTTCACAATGGAGATTGGAAAATTGGTAACTTGGCAAAGGTAGTTATGATAGTTATGAGAAAATACAAAGAGGAAAAGACAAAAATTTCAATGTTTTAAACCATTTCAAAAAGAAGCTCTCTAGCTCAAGATATAATTATTTAAAGTGGCTAGGAGGTTGGAGAGGACGTTACAAAGTGGTTGGGAGTTGGTTATGGCCAAAAAATTAACTTGGGGCCATTTGATAGAGAAAAATACAAGAAATTAAATGGTTCAAGTGGTTTTGGCTAATTAAAGCTCTATAAAAGATACGATCAGTCAAAGTGGGCACCAAAATAGGAGAGAGAAAATAATGAATTTTTAACCCAAAATTTTTATTTGATTTTTTAGTTCAAATTGTGTATTTTTGAATTTGAAACAAATTTTTATAAGTCCAGAGTTGATTTTAAGTTATTTTGAGGGAGTTGTGGTCAAATTATTTTTTTATTATCAAAATTATCATTTTTCTTTCTCTTGATTATCATCATCTCAACAGGCTTCCAAACGATGCCAGAATTACATGTGAAAATACTCATTTGAAAAGTTTTGATAACATAGACATAATGAAAAAGTCTATTTTTAAAAATAATGACTCGTTGAAAAATTTTTATGTGAGATTATTTTTATGCATATAAACCTTAAGTGCACAAATTTATGAAAAAAATGGTGTCTGGGACTATCAAACTAGTCTGCAAGGTTTTACATCTGAATGTGAAGAACATGCAACTTACAAAATGAAATTTGGATCACTGGATTGACATGTGAAAGAAAATAATAATTTTATGGTTCACAATGATAATAATCTTGCATGAAAATTTGACTTACAAAATTTTACATAAAAATTATTTCAAATGATTGTTAAACTTGTTTTCATGGTATTTATAAGTGATAATAAGTCTCATGCAACTTTTAGGATGAGGTTTTAAGCCATACAGTAGCCTCAGGAGAGAAAATAATAATCACAAGGTTTAAGTGATTAAAGTTATTTTTTTTATGATTATCTCAAAAGCTTGTTAAAGTTGATAGTATTTGAAGATTGTTTTGATTTACTTTAATTTGATTGAGTTAAAAATTCAATTTTATTAAGTTACGGGTCACTCAAGATGAAGCTCAAATGAATTCTTTCTAAGCTTAAGCCAAGAAAAATAGGGTTGGCCAAAAAGGAGGTTAACAAAAGGTAGTTGGGTGGTGGAAAAAAGTGGTAAGCAAGTAGGAATAACAAGGTAGTTGTTTCTAAAGTTCTGGATAGTAAGTAAGAAACATAGATTGATGTGGGAGAGATGTTTAGAGAAGTGGAAATAGAGGAGTGGTTGGCTTTGGATTGGTAGCAGTAAGGAGGATGGGTAAGAGCGGCTAGGATGTTAGGAAAAATAATGGGTGGCTATTTTAAGGCATTAGAATGAGGTACAAAAATAATTGGAGCAATGTTTTGTGAATGGAGGTCAATAAAAAAGTGAAGGAGCTAGTTGGTAGGGCTGTAACTACAGATGGACAGTGGTGACAGTGAAGCAAAAAAACAACAAAAATAGGGTTAGAATAGTAGTTGGGAGTGATTAGTGGGTACAAAAAACAACAAAAATAGGGTTTGAACAGTGATGACAGTGAAACAAAAAGCCTAGAATAGCAGTGGCAGTGAAGAGGAAGCAGGAGAAGATAATGATTATGGCTAGAACTATAGAAAAAAAAGGAATGATTATTTTAGGTGGCTATAGTAAAAGAGATAAGTGTGACAGCAAAGTGAGATGGATGTAGAGGATTTGAGAAAATATAACACCACGTTGATTATAAGATATAGCCAGAGCACCACTAGACACTTGGATACAACCTTAAAAGGGAGAATTGGAGATGTCGACTGTCATATTGAACCTTAAAGTGGTGCTCTTCTTGAGCTTATGGCATCAAACTTTACTTTCTGGTCAGCTGACACCTCGTTGTATTCTAAAATTTTCTCAATGGCCTGAATCCACTCTATGAAGTCATCCAGTATTATTCTTCATTTGAAAATTAACATATACACTTCACTACTAAGTCTTTCTATCAAATATCAAGCACTTCATCTTTTGGCCTCCTCTGATATTATATCTCAAAGTATTGTGGACTGCCTTCCTCTTCACTGGAATCATTCCTATAAAAGGTATTTAGTTGTTCCTCTCTCTCTCTCTCTCTCTCTCTCCTCATCTAATTTCACTACCACACTTGATAATGATGTCTCCCTAGTTCTTTTTATTAATTTTAATGAGCCATTGTAGCACTCAATAGAGCTCTCAATGCATCTCTTCCATGGTAAACTCTTGATCATCATCCAATACTTATCTCTTTGATGACATGATTAGGGTTTGGGTGTGTGTTAGTGGGGTAGGGTGTATGGGTATGATGCAGCATAGGAAAGAAAATTTTTGGTTATGTAGTGAGAGATTTAGGCAATCTTATGATATGGCTATTGTCAGGCTAGCTCTAATACCAAATGATGACATCATTAACCAAACAACAAAATAAAAAAAATATTATTATAGAAATTAAATAGGAACTTAAAACCATATGAAATATAAATCTAAATTAAAACAAACATAACACTAAATCACACTAATGTTAGATCAAAGGGGATATGGAGGTGGTCAGTGAGGGTTTGGAAGGTAGTTGGGTGGTGGAAAGGGGTGATAGGCAAGTACGGACAACAAGTTAGTTATTTCCCAGGTTTCAGACAACAAGAAAAAAATATGAATCATTGTAGGATGGTTATCTAGAGCAGTTGAAGCAATTTTTTGAATGTGGCAACAAGTAGAAAAAGAAGGGAGATGGATGGTAAGGATGGAACTAAGCTAGACTATAAAGAGGCACTGTTTTGGGTGTTTGCAACAAGGAAGGGGTGGTTGGGAGCAGTGTGGGAAGGATTCAAAGTGATAGAGGAAGGATAATCACCACATTAAGAGCAAAAAATAGTCAGAGCACCACCTGATCCTTGGATTCAACACTAGAATGGAAAACCTAAGATGATGGTTGTTGTCCTAAGTAAACTCATGCAAAATTTAACCTAGACAAGACTAATATAATATATATAGACCTAGGGTAACTAAGGAATGGATACCACTACTCTTAGGCAACAAATCACAATTTGGAAGGGTCGATTGGTCTCTCCTCTACTTGGAAAAAACTTGTCCAAAATGGGAGACACGACCTTTTTTTGTGCTTAGGCGTTGGATGCCTCATGTCACCTTTGTGATAAAATTCAATGTACCAGCTTCAATGTCCATCCACACCATAGAAAGCGATGTTATTCACTTGACACAAAGAACAAATAAGACTTTCCTTTGAGAACAAGCAGTCAATCCTATGTCGATCCTCACAGATTGTTGGAGCTCAATCCACTCATAGTCAAACCACTCTCACTTTTGTTTCACATAAATTGTAGGGCTTCAGCTGGTGGGAATAGATATTTTTATTTTTTTTATTATAAATCATTATCATTGTTTTAAATTGTGACATTCAATATTTTTATTGTTTGAAACAATGACAATGCGAAATTTCTTAATTTTTAGAATGTTGTTTACTTAAACTAATTTATTAGTTAGTCAACTTTTAAAATTTCTTCCCCAAAGAGCTTGCATGCTATGTGGTAGTTGGTTGAGAGAAAAAATATAAGATAATCACACATGTGCGTTTAAGTGCTCATTCAACCCAAAGAAAACCATTGCATTTACATAAATATCAAATATTTTGGTATGCATGTGTCTGACACCTTTATTTTTTTACTTACATAATACTTAAATTTCTAAATCACATCAAAAATATCATTCATGTTAAAATTATTTAAAATAAAACATGTATAAGTTTTAATGTAATTTAAATGCTAAAATAATATATGAGTATTGAATACTAAAATAGCATGTAAGTAAATATAAAAGTATACACATGATAACATATTGCTCAAAATGTACATACTATACTCAATACTTTATGGTGGAAGCTAATTATATTAAAGTTGAATCCCAACATATCTATTAGTCATTCCTAAACCTTAATAAAATAAATTAAGAAAAGCAAAGTAAATAGATGATAGGGCATAAGAGGTAAATCCACTAAAATTGGTCTCATGATGTTAACAAAATAAAACAAAGAGGAGAAAGAGTAAAGGAGAGGAAATATTAGCTATCATTATGATCCCCTATTCACATTAAGAGTCTGGGATATCAAGTGCACAAAAAAGGTTGCAAAATGAACAATACATATGTGAAAATATAAAAGAAATAGAAAAGGCAATTATCATTAATACAAACTTGAACTAACCAATCTATTTCTTAATGAAGTCGCTAAGTCTCCTGGCATATCAGATTGCATCTTTAATTATAGTAGGTTGGTTTCTCTTTGTTGGCTTATGAAATTTATCATGACTGGAGATATAAGTCATCATTGGTCATTAGTCTATGTTTCTATATGATAAGAAGCAAGTTTACTTTATTGTTAGTGGGTAGATTTTTTGAACATATTTAAGCAACTTTGTCGATCTTGAGCTCAACAAGCAAGCTTTCTTCATTGAACTCAACTAAATATTCAATAATGGGTCTAATTTAGAGAGAGAATGTTGAACCTATCTCCTCAAACTCATTTTTTTTCATGTTCTTAGGTGAGTCTGCTCTTAGTGTGTATATTTGGTTCTAATATTCCTTTGTATCATTAAAAGGTGGTTGTGAAAGAACAAGCTAATGAAAAAATTGATAATTACTTTTGAATGAGATCTATGACTTACTTATTATTATGTTAATAGTCAAATGCTAGCATTGGCTTGGTTCTATTGTTAGTTTGCAAGAAGTCGCTAGTGTAATTATTGGCATTTATTTTTTTCTCAAAAAAATGTTGGTAATAGAATTGAAGAAAAATTTAACATGGATTCTTATTAATGGAATTTGACTCATTTTTCATTTTTCATTTTTCATATGGCGGCATAAGTACTTCTATAAATTTCTCAACTTCATGTTGAGAGGGTTTTGCATTATGACTTTTTTCTCTAGCGTTATTATATGAGTTCCATAGCTTACAAATTATGCATGCCAATTTAATAATGCTAATGAAACTGTGATGGTTATGATGTTGAAGGGTAAAAATGGTAGTCATTTTAAAGAGGATAAAGAGGAAGAATGGGGTTTCCAAACCTTCTTAAATAAAAAGATGTAAATAGTTTCCCCAATGAAGATGACAACTCTTTGATTTGTTTCTTCCAACGAGTCCACACACATAGCTTCCCTTCTAAAAAAATCATTATGAAGTTTGAGTTGATGAGTTGGATGAAAAAAGTTTGTGGCATGGCTTCAATAGTTTATTCCTTTATTTTGAAGGCATAAAAAAAGAGGTTCTGGACATAACTAGATGTTCCACTATGATTGAGATATTGGTTGTTAAAGCAGTCATCATTAATGGTGACATTTAGGGTTAATCGCAAAATGTATTTTATTTTAGATACAATCTTGACAAACACCCCCATAGAACTCTTGAGCATTCATGTTGAGAGTTTTTTCCCTAGTATAGTCATAGCTTCTATGATGGAGAAGCCATGAGTTTGCCCAGATCATTCTAGTAAATCGAGAATATTGCCTCCAAGTTATTCATATGTACGTTGCTCACAGGTTTTGAGCTCGATAGTAGTAAACCTCAAATTATTTTGGAAGAATTGTGTCAGAGCTAAGCTAATTTTGTCAATTTGACAAGATGGTTAAGGAAAGAGTCGGCATAGGTAGCCAAAATAATAACAAAGTGGTCCACTCAACATGAGCAGCTAGGATCTATAACAGATAATCTATTGAAGCAAGCCTCTAATGTGAAATCAATGCAAGTGAGGTTATTTATCTTGGCAGGGCAAAATAAATCATCAAGTGAAAACTATTTTAACAAAGAACTTTAAACATTGAAGACCAAGGTCATCCTCATCAAGCATACTTTGGAGTCACTCATGCCCAACCAATTTCTATTTGGAGACGACTTCATTCATTTTCACATAGTGAAGATTAGGTGTCTAGCTACAAGAGTTTTAGCTGATGTAATCTTTCTCTTATTTGAAGTTAATAAAAATGGTTAATTCAGTGGGGACCAAGTCATCGTCAAGATTCTAAATTATCAATGCATTTTATGTTTCAGCTGAGTGCATAATGTATTTGTTATATTTATAAGGTATGGTATAAAGTAATGGGTTGTGCTTATTCATATTTTATGATGTCCTCAGTTCTTATCTTCAAATGTAATTCACTTATTTTTTTGAAATAAGAATATTTATTTAAGTTTGAAACTCATCTTGAGTTTACACACTAGGTATAAATGAATTGTGAGTTAACGAATAATGATCTTATTGGAAAAGTTAGATCATATGTAATCAAAAAACATAACTAGGATTACTCTACTTCGTGTAGCTGTGAAGATTCATTAGCTTTTAGGCAACAATAACTTATACTCAGGTTGGTAAGTTGAGGTGTCAAAGTCACATGGCTAGTGTGCCCTAATTTTGATAATTTTAGTGCATTTAATGTTGTTATTTTAACTATAAAAGTATTGAATTGCCCTTAAATTAGATATTGTGCAAAGGTAGAGTAATAGTATAATTTTCATACATCCACCTACAACTATTTTTCATGTTGTGTTCTCACTCTAAAACTCCTAGAGCATTTCTATCAAGACTTTTCTCAAATATTTTTCATGATCAACTACATATAAGTGATGTCGTTCTCTTTAATGAGGATTGGTTACTAGTGTAATGAGTTTCATTTTAAATCAACACAATTCTCATCTTAACAAGTGAAGCGGTGTCAATTATCCACATCTACGAGGATGCACATCTATTAATGGGGATAATAAAAAACGAGTTTTAAAACTCATACTTCGATAGCAAGGTTTGCATCTTCAAAGATCGGTTTAGCTCTACCTTGGATTGTCATTATTCACATAGTAGATCAACATTCTATGGTGTTATAGAATAATACTTGCCTAAGTATTTGCAAACTTAAAAAAGTAATAACCTAAATGAAATATATTATTTTGTTAAGTTTATATCCCCCCTTCAAGTCCATACTAGATTGATAAGCCCTTATATATAGGGGCGACATTGAGGATGTCATCGTAGCATCCTTAAAGGATTTGTTCTTAGATATGCAAACATAGCTAGCCTTAAGTAGTATGAATCATCACAACACTCATAAGTCATCTTACTAAGTTTATTTAAAATAGTATGCATATTAGAATCAGGGAAGTAGCATTAATTATTATTGTATGTCCTTTTCTTATTATAGCCACGCCTAAATCATGCTTGAACAACAATGATCCAAAGGACCTGACATGTATAAAGGAGGAAGCAAGTAAGAGATTGACTTCTTAGAGATGGGTGCTACAAATTGGGCCTCTAGGATGAATCTCTATCTATCAAAAGAAGATGAAGGGGAAGGCAAGTCCTCAATGGGGGATGCCTTAATAGGCTTCAAGTTAATTAGTGGAAAGCTTATGGAGGAATTTGCTAGGGCCAAGTAACCTTAAAACTATAGGGTAAGTTCCTAGTGGATTTAGTGCAAGGTAAGTCTCACTGGGGTGAAGATTGATGAGGCGAGGACAACTATCAAATTTGCGTAAGAGTTACATAAATGGAGGTGTAATGATCCCCCAAGAAAGGAAAATATTTGTAGATGGTGCATAAACAAGCGAGTATGAAGAATCTTGGTAGCTCTTCAAGGTTGGCATTTATATATAACCTGGTCATTTCCATTTCAATACAAACTATTATACAAGTGGTTGTGATACAACAAAATAATTATGCCTCCAACCCCTATTCTAGTGTCATACTCACCAAAATACCATTAGAGATAAACTCAATCACTTAAATTCACATAGAATAACACAAAATATAATAGTCCAATCAAACAAACTATTTAAATTAGGAGAAGTAATCCAGAATATATTAATTAAATATACTTATAGAGCATCTAAAATACACCAACTTTCTTCTACTAATATATGCTTCATTAGATATCTTATTTTAAAATCTCTTTATCTTATAATAGCTGCATAGTAAAATATGATTAGAAAATTTTACTAATATACTCCACCTCAAC
>JXCR01115315.1:103005-140490 GCA_002079205.1 Phalaenopsis hybrid cultivar | reverse complement strand
TAAGGAGCTATAGTAAGCTTTTATTTGTGTAGAACAATACAAATGAATCTATGCGGAGATTTATACAAAAAGTTAAGTTTTGTAGATGTAGATCAAGGAATGCTATTTTTCGACAATACGTTGGATTCAGATTAAATGCTTTAATTAAAAATGGAAAACAGGATTATACTTCCTTGGGCAGTGAATCTAAGATAATAGAAAAATTGAGGATGGCTCAACATTAGGCTAGACTGGATGTTTAGGATATGCGATTTGGATGCCAAATTAGTTTAAATTTGTTTTAGCTTGTATTTTATCTATCTAATCTTGAAGCAGTGATGTTAATTGCAGAAAGACATGCACGTCCTTTAAATGTGATTTGGAATATGGAGATAAGGTTACACATGACCTTGCAATGAAGCGATTTTGCGCATTAAAGCACAATCAAAGCGGCATAGCAGGCATTTTGCCGTTTCTCTATAAAGAGCACAAAACACAAACTCTGCTTTTAATGTTTAGTCTAATAAGAAGATTAATAATCTATCAGTTGATATTATGTGCTACTCATCTTGTCGCATGTGTGCCCTATTACTAACTAGTGGTTAATAATTTTTCATGTCAATGGTACATTTAAACCAACTTAGATTATTTTATAATTTTAATTTTCATGCTAGTTGTCAAATAATATAAGGCCGCATACTTGTGATATTTGTGCTTCAATTAACCGAAACTATACTTCATTTTTTCTTTGCACATTAAAGCAAAAAAAACTCTGCTTAACATTACTTATTGAGTTGAAAATCTTGTTATAAATATACTAACCANTGGTACATTTAAACCAACTTAGATTATTTTATAATTTTAATTTTCATGCTAGTTGTCAAATAATATAAGGCCACATACTTGTGATATTTGTGCTTCAATTAACCAAAACCCATACTTCATTTTTTATTTGCACATTAAAGCAAAAAAAAAACTCTGCTTAACATTACTTATTGAGTTGATATTTTTTTTACAAATATACTAACCGCTTTCATAATTTAGGGATTGTACTGAAAGAGAAAAAGAGAAGTTTGTCATAAGTGGTTCATGTTAGCCTGCACAAGCCCAAGAGAAGGGGATTGAACTTCTTAATAAAAAACTGAGTGTTTTTGTACAAAATAATTATGAGATTTTAACTCAAATTTTTCGAGAAAATATAATTTTTAAAATCATGAGGAACAAGTATGATATTAAAGGATTTTAAAATCAAACTCATAATATAAAATTTTTTATTTAAACACACAGAAGACATACAAACACATTGAATTTTTACATGGTTCAACTAGATATTTTATAAACTTTGGCGGAGATAAAAAATTTCATCTTTAATTCCCATAACCAAATTTCTTATGGTAAATATACAGTAAAAGCTCTTGATAATTGTTTAAAAAAAATAAAAAAAATGCCTGTGATACAAACATTTAAAACGAAATACAACTTTTGATACAATTATTTAAAATCAAATGCAAGAAAAGCCCTTGATTCAAAAAAATACTTGGTATAAAAAACTCCTAGATGTCAAGCTTTAGGTTACAAACGCGAAAACCCCTAGGAATGAAATGATGAATGCTTAAAAATTTTTCTTTGAAAACTCCTCAATTGTTTTTTAACTTGGATTCTACTTTTCATTTTCTCATTACATGTTTATTTTGCTTTTGGTNATTAAAAAAATGCCTGTGATACAAACATTTAAAACGAAATACAACTTTTGATACAATTATTTAAAATCAAATACAAGAAAAGCCATTGATTCAAAAAAATACTTGGTATAAAAAAACTCCTAGATGTCAAGCTTTAGGTTACAAACGCGAAAACCCCTAGGAATGAAATGATGAATGCTTAAAAATTTTTCTTTGAAAACTCCTCAATTGCTTTTTAACTTGGATTCTACTTTTCATTTTCTCATTACATGTTTATTTTGCTTTTGGCGTGATATTTAAATTCCTCATTAACCTTTTAGCTTATATACTAAAACACATGAGAAAAATTTTAAATGGCTAATCCCTAAATTAAGTTCCAACAACTAAGAAAATTTTCGAAAAGAATATCAATGGCTAATTCTCATTTCAACGTGAGATAAAATTGGAAACAACTAATGTTTTAGAAATTCCTAATTTCATTTTAATCAAAATTAGGTTGCATAACATATGAAGTTCAATGTAAAGAATCTAATGAAATAGGAATGAAGTTGAAATTCAACAAGTATAAAATAGTTTATTCATTAATACTATTTTTAACATATTTTTTGAAATTTTAAATATATTAAATAAGCTAACACAATAATGTTAAGTAAAAATAAATACTCTCTAAGCCTGATTTTTTTTTTAAGATGTAAACTTGCTATTTTCTAGTAAACATAATTAAGTGTGTTTAAATTATTTTGGCAACTTTAATGCTATGTAACAACTATAATAAATTATGTAAAGTGGCTATCATGAGAGCCTGTTAATTGAAGAAAAATGTTAATATTCAAATTATGCTTTGTATCTTTAACTACGTGATTAATAATTATCATATTAAGCATACTTAAATAATTTATTATATAGAATGTGTTGTGTGATCAACGAATTTTTAACAACAAACAAAAATCTTGATGCATTTTTTTATAAGAATTCTTCCAATTCAAGTTCATGATCATCCAAGCTTTGATTTCATCAAATTTATAATCAAACTGAGCGTCTTGACAAAACAAACACGACTCTAAAGTTGATTCAATTTGGATCCAATCAAGTCCATATCAAGTTGTTGAAGCATGATAGAAGGCTTTAGACCATCAATTAAAATGATTCTAAAATTAACATATTTGTAGTTGAATCAAGCGTCCGATGAGAGGAACCTAACAAGTCTAAGATCACTCAATTCCGAGGCTATTAAGGTACCTAAATCATTAAAAAATCACCTATGATCAAGAGCGATCAACATGGACTGTTCGATCTGGTGGTTAGAGAATTTTTGTCGAAAGATCAAAATCCCCTCCTCAAAAAGCCATAAATAGGTCCCTTATCTCACTCAGAGGAGGAGAAGAGAAGAAGTAAAGTTCTATAGCATGTTCTGGAGAGAAGACCTGACGAGTAACCACCGACCTTTGAAGCCGACAACCATTATAGACCACCGGCCTCCGTAGTTGCCTGTCATCGATGACCACTGCTTGTCGTCGCCACATGCTGCCACTAACCACCAACGACCGAGGACCAATGCTTGCAGCATTGTAGCTTGACTGCACTTGTTTTTGAATTTCTTAACACTTGTACTTTTTCTGTTATATAAAGACAAATATAGTTTTCAATGTAAGATTGTAATCTTATTTTCCCTATCGTGAGAGAGAGGCATACTCATGTACTTACAAATATATAGTGGATTACTTCGATTGGGCCAACTCCCGTGATTTTTTCACTTTCCAGGGTTTTTCTATATAAAAAACTTGGTATCTCATCCCGCTACTTTTCTTTTTGTGTGGGTTAAATTCTTATATAACACCAAGACATTAAATTATCATTCTATCGTCATAAATTTTTTGGCACTCAACAGAATGAAATATAGAATCCGTTAAACTTGCTATCATGTATGGATTATTATTATTATAATGATTAGCTAATTTTCGTGTGTAATCATGAAATAAAATAATATTAAATATATTTTAAAGATATTTATAAGAAAAAAAAAACTGAAATTGATAGAAAATTAACCAAATTTAAAGCCCAAAAAAGTCTGCAATAGTTATATTTTTGAAAATAAGTTTTTAATATTTTTTAATTCACTTTATCATGTTTTCATCATTAGTGAGTATTGATAATGATCAACTTAATCCAATACAACGAAAACTACTAAGATGCCTACAATAAGGCTTAGACCATTGGGATTTTCACTTGTTAAAATCTTTCACATGAGTTATTTATTTGATAACGGTCAAAGCATGCTTAATGAACATCAATCCCATCTCGATCATATATGGTTGTTTCTAAATGATGAGCATGTGAGCATACTAAGAAATGTGGCTTTAGAAACCTATTTCTGCCTTTTATTCAATGAAGGCTTGTTTGAAAACGAGTTGAATTGAATTGATTTTTATTATGTCCATGATTCATTTAATATTTTAGCAAGTTTGAGATGAGTTTTACGTGGCTTGAGTTTTGAGATAATGTTCATTATTTATTTTGTCCATCAAGTTTAAGCTTTAAACAATCTTTAATTAAGCCTTAATCAAATGCATGGTATTAATAACTTGAACAATACTCGTCATTGAACAACTATATATTTCTGGAAGTTAATAAAAAAATACATAATCACTATGTATTATTTTTATCCTTTTTTCTAGTTTGATGAAAAAATAAGATTAAAAAAATTACCTAACTATTTGATTAACTTGAAATTTATCATATTTGAATCTCTATTAATATTACCTGCTTTTTAAATGGATAGGGGATGAGAATGGTATTAGGCAAAGCAATGAGTCATTAGACATGTCATTGTTTCACCATTAAATTAGTATTATATTAAAATCTTTGCTAGTTTCTCACAACACAAAAGCATTTTCATGATCATAAATAAATGAGCGCATCAATATTTGAGCTTGTATATTAATATGTTTGAGGTTTTAAAAGTTTATTTAAACAAGTTTAGTTATTTAATAAACTAATATAATGAGCTTCAAATAAATGAGGATCCAGCTGTTTCTTAAACTTATTAGTTGACTTACATCCTTAGTAATGGAGACCCTTTAATTGATCTTGTAAAGAGTGTCATGGTAAGTGAAATAGTATATTTATTGTTGTCATGCCCATGATATTAATTGAAGCCTTTTAGCCAGTTTGTGTATAGTTGAAGGTATGCATTTGTACAAAACCACATTTCCACATTTTGGAAACCGTTTATGTTATTGCAATTCTTTGTTTGTACCAAAGCGGAAGTAAAATGTATGCTGGTTTTGTGAAGGAAACTAATTATATTAAGAAATAATGATAGGATTATTGAGTGATACTTCGTTATTGTAAGTTTATTTTTCTTGGATTTACTATACATAAATTGGTGTTGTGGATATGGGAATTACTTGTACATTAATCTAGTTGTGTAAAATATAAAATAGTTTTTGGTTAGATGTAATAAGTTAGTATTATGTAGGCTTAAAAGCCATTTTATAAAATAGTAAATAGGTGAAATTGTATGGTTTTGAGTTGGGGAAACAAAGAACTCACTTACAAACGATATAAATATGGCATAAATGAGAGTGTTAATATGGTTTGTTGTAAAGCTAGAAAGGATGAATGTCAAAATTGTCTTATGTATCATGTTATCACATAATCGATTTCTATCTTTTTTGTTTGCTACATCTATAACTTGTTGATACTTAGCTAGCAATTTAGCTTAAGTATCACAGACTAATTTTCCTAAAGCTAACCATGCACCCTTAGCACACCACGGTCGCTCTAAGGGTCTGTTTGGGGCAGCTGTTGATTATTTATAATCTGTTGATAAGCAGATTATTCTGATAATCTGATAATCTGCAGATTATCAGAATAAGCTGGCTTGTTATTTGAGGCAGCTTATTCAGAACAGCTTACTTGGAACTGTTGTTGAATAAATGACCATTCTGCCCCTGTTTGTTAAAAAGTAACATTCATATGATAAAAGAACATTCATCAATAATTTCAAAGAAAATCAAGAATATGCTTAAATTGTGATATAAAAAGCAATATTCATTTGCTCCAATTGTGAATCTCATCCTCTCAACAAATCAAATTGTGACATAAAAAGTAACATATGATAAAAGAAAGGCAATAGAATCAATTTGCTTTTCTGATATGTTTTTTTTCTCAAGCAAATACATAACTGTAGAATGAAAGATTATAAAATTGTAGAATTGAGAAGGAAGAAGTTGAAGAAACAATAATTACAGCAAAGGGAAAAGAAAAAAGAGGAGGAGAAGAATAGGAGTGGCTCACCTGCTATGATCATTTCCTTCATTTTTCGCGATTGAATTGCAGGGAAGATAGCTCGAGCGACTATGCAGAGTGCCACGAGCATCAAAATAAAGGAGGGAGAAGAAGGAGAAACTCAATTGAGTACCTGGAAGGCTCGAACGGCTCACCCGAGCAATAGAGTAAAGGAGAACTCCAATCGCAGCTTCGAAACCCTATCGTGTGGTGGCTCGCAGAGTAAAGGGAGAGGCGGACTCTCCGTGTGTCATGCGTCTCACAGAGGAAGGAGGTGGAAGAGGGCTGCATCAACCTATAGAAGCTCGAGCTCTGGATCGCGACAACTTGGGAAGGGAAGGACTGGATCGCGACAACTTGGGAAGGGAACGATGGGATCGCGGCTTAGATATAGACCACCAAAACTCCCATCTTCATCCTTGTGCTCCACTCTTATCAGAAATCCACTTCGCGCCTTCTTCCAGCGAGAGAGAAGGCGAGGGCAATCAATGGTACCTTCGGAAATCCTAGGGCAAGGGGGCTTGTGAACGCGGGACGCAGGGCTTTGCCTGCGTCGAGCCGGATGAAGGATTTATCTAACGCCAACGCGGTACGACAAAAATAAGTTATGCGAACACATTTATCAAACAGGGAGGCGGCGTTTTGAAAACGCCGCCGCTCCCAATAAGCTGCCCTAGACGAGCCCTAAGCCTACATAACTTCCATATTTCTAGCTAGAATGTTAAGAATTCAAGAGAAGAAGAACTTTAGAAAGAGAAAATAAGGACGTATGATACTTTGGGAAACTTTACAGGGTTAAGAACTATTCTGTTTTCTTTTTTTTTAATGGATTTACCTAGATATGCTTGGATCCTGTAATAGTTTTACAAATGAGATGGTGACTTAGATTTATAGGCTTTACTATCTTTATAGACAAATTATATTATAATATAATATTCATATATGTAGAGGNTGTTGATACTTAGCTAGCAATTTAGCTTAAGTATCACAGACTAATTTTTCTAAAGCTAACCATGCACCCTTAACACACCACCGTCGCTCTAAGTGTACATAACTTCCATATTTCTAGGCTAGAATGTTAAGAATTCAAGAGAAAAAGAACTCTAGAAAGAGAAAATAAGGACGTATAATACTTTGAGAAACTTTACAGGGTTAAGAACTATTCTGTTTTCTTTTTTCTTAATGGATTTACCTAGATATGCTTGGATCCTGTAATAGTTTTACAAATGAGATGGTGACTTAGATTTATAGGCTTTACTCTCTTTATAGACAAATTATATTATAATATAATATTCATATATGTAGAGAGAAGATTGTGTATGACTCCTTAATATCCAAAATATTTTGAAGAAATTTAGAGATTTTTAAATTATCTATGAAGATCTACAAGATTCTATAGAATTTCAGAAAATTATGGAGTATTCTTGTAATTCCAAACTTTTCATGTTCTCTTGGGGCCTTTTGGATGCGTCAAGCCTAGTGAAGAATCTTCTAGAATCATCTTGAAGATAGCTTTTTTTTTAAGATGATTCTGAAAGATCATCTTGATTGTACTCACCTTAAGCGTGTTGAGCCTCCTTGATCATTGATGGAGCTTGATATTCTTCTTTAACTAAGCCCGTGATGCCCTTATTGCAATATCTTGTTCTTGGAGAGCCATCTATTATCCTTAGACTTCCAATCGGCTTAAAAATTTTGTAGCTCTTTACACTTGATCCCTTTCACAAAAGGATTAGGGAATTGCAGTTTCACCTCTTGGTTCAATCCATCAGCTGACATGCTTGCCACTATTGGTGGTAGATCCTCGAGTTGCTTCATAGGCAAATCATTCCTGAACTCGAGAATTGCTGCTTGTCCTTTCAGCAAGTCCTCCCAAGACCTTAGCCTCTCATCATCAACCCCACCAAGTGAAGTCCTCCTTCAGACTGTGTTCCTTGAATTGCAAAGTCAGAAACATCTTTGACCTTTGCTTTGTGTTCCTATTTATGGGCACAATGGAAGTCTTATCATCCTCCATAATACACAAAGATGTTGGTGAAGGGCATAGGAAACAACTGAGCTTGTTTCAAGAAGTCTAATCCAGAATGACTTGGTAGTTATCCCTTAAAATAAGTGAGAAATACATCATCTTGAACCATGTTCCTATTTTGGTGTTTACCCCTCGAGCTGTGCCTTGAATATGTTGAGTTCTAGTGTTGACCGCATTGATGGATCATCATTCACCATTTGACTTGATTCCCAACCTCAATGCCTCTTTGAAGGAGATAAAACTATGAGACACACTAGTGGTTATCATGGTTGTGGTCTCCATATCTACAGTGATTTGACTCAGGCTTAAGGGTGGTCTAAATCGTATTGAACGTTTATATCGACCCCATGTGAGTAGCTTTTTCGCCTTCTTCGATTTCCATTTCCCAATGATGGCCNTATGTAGAGAGAAGATTGTGTATGACTCCTTAATATCCAAAATATTTTGAAGAAATTTAGAGATTTTCAAATTATCTATGAAGATCTAAAAGATTCTATAGAATTTCAGAAATTTATGGAGTATTCTTGTAATTCCAAACTTTTCATGTTCTCTTGGGGTCTTTTGGATGCGTCAGGCCTAGTGAAGAATCTTCTAGAATCAGCTTGAAGATAGCTTTTTTTTTTAAGATGATTCTGGAAGATCATCTTGATTGTAGTCACCTTGACATGCCCAATGAAGCGTGTTGAGCCTCCTTGATCATTGATGGAGCGTGATATTCTTCTTTAACTATGCCCGTGATGCTCTTATTGCAATATATTGTTCTTGGAGAGCCATCTATTATCCTTAGACTTCCAATCGGCTCAAAAATTTTGTAGCTCTTTACACTTGATCCCTTTCACCAAAGGATTAGGGAATTGCAGTTTCACCNTGTTCTCTTGGGGCCTTTTGGATGCGTCAAGCCTAGTGAAGAATCTTCTAGAATCATCTTGAAGATAGCTTTATTTTAAGATGATTCTGGAAGATCATCTTGATTGTAGTCACCTTAACATGCCCAATGAAGCGTGTTTAGCCTCCTTGATCATTGATGGAGCGTGATATTCTTCATTAACTAAGCCCGTGATGCCCTTATTGCAATATCTTGTTCTTGGAGAGCCATCTATTATCCTTAGACTTCCAATCGGCTAAAAAATTTTGTAGCACTTTACACTTGATCCCTTTCACCAAAGGATTAGGGAATTGCAGTTTCACTTCTTGGTTCAATCCATCAGCTGACATGCTTGCCTCTATTGGTGGTAGATCCTCGAGTAGCTTCATAGGCAAAACATTCCTGAACTCGAGAATTGCTGCTTGTCCTTTCAGCAAGTCCTCCCAAGACCTTAGCCTCTCATCATCAACCCCACCAAGTGAAGTCCTCCTTCAGACCGTGTTCCTTGAATTGGAAATTCAGCNCCAAGACCTTAGCCTCTCATCATCAACCCCACCAAGTGAAGTCCTCCTTCAGACTGTGTTCCTTGAATTGCACAGTCAGCAACATCTTTGACCTTTGCTTTGTGTTCCTATTTATGGGCACAATGAAAGTCTTATCATCCTCCATAATACACAAAGATGTTGGTGAAGGGCATAGGAAACAACTGAGCTTGTTTCAAGAAGTCTAATCCCAGAATGACTTGGTAGTCATCCCTTAAAATAAGTGAGAAATACATCATCTTGAACCATGTTCCTATTTTGGTATTTACCCCTCGAGTCGTGCCTTGAATATGTTGAGTTCTAGTGTTGACCGCATTGATGGATCATCATTCACCATTTGAATTGATTCCCAACCTCAATGCCTCTTTGAAGGAGATAAAACTATGAGATGCACTAGTGGCTATCATGGTTGTGGTCTCCATATCTACAGTGATTTTCATAAGAGCTGTCCTTTGGCTCAGGCTTAAGGGTGATCTAAATAGTATTGAACATTTATATCGACCCCATGTGAGTAGCTTTTTCACCTTTTTCGATTTCCATCTTCCACTGATGGCTTGCGAGGAGCGAGCTTAAAGCTTGCTTTTGTGGGTTGTTCTTTGCCCAATAAGATCTTCAACATGGAAAGCAGTCAGCACGGGTTTCTCCCTGACCGTTACTATACTTTGGCTTACTTCTGTCCTTACTCTTGGTTAAGTATTGGCATGGCTTGTCTTTGCATTTGGTCATGTCTCCCCTCAATTGGCTTGGCCACTTTTGTCCTTGTCATTGTCTATGGATTACTTGGTGTAATCAATCAAGCCTTCCACCACGACTATGGCAGCGGAAATATCTTGTGCTCTACATAGCCTTAGCTTCATCTTTGCTCAAGGCTGAAGGCCATCTAAGTAGTTCAAGAGTACTTCCTTTTCAGATAGATTGGGGATTTTGTTAACTTGACTCGTGAAATCCATGATGTATTTGTGAATCAAACTTGATTGCTTGAGCCTTCACAAATGAGCTGAGTTTTACCTCAGGATTCTCATATTTGAACTAACTTTTAAGATCTTTCTTGAAGTTTCCAAATGTAGACTGAGCACATACTTTTCTTAACATCTCTCTGCCTTCATCTCCACCATAAAGTGACTATGTCAGTGAGATAGAGGGCAGTAAATTGGATATTGGCATCCTCATCCGCTATGCCATGGCCCAATGTATTGCTCTAGTGCCCACAAAAAGTAGTCAACTTTTAAAGTGTTGCGGGCACCACAATAACTTTTTGGTTTTGGTACCCCAATATGTGGGAAAAATATTACCTCAGGACTCCTAACATAGAGTTACGTTCGGAGTCCACTCATATGCAGACACGTGGCTTCAAAAAAATGCGCGCGCTTTCCTGTGATCCGGCCCGGTAACACAGGAGAATATTCTTTCTGTGTTATTCCGCGTCAGGTGTTATTGTGGTGGTATTGATGTGTTATTGTGTTATTATAACACCGAGAATATTCTCAGAACACAATAACACATGAATACCACAACAATAAAACCTGAATAATGCGGAATAACACGGGAGGAATATTCCCCCATGTTACCGGGCCGGATCACAGGAAAACGTGCGCGTTTTCTTAAAACCACGTGTCCGCATATGAGTGGACTCCGAACATAGCTCTATGTTAGGAGTCCTGATGTGTATCCTCAATGATGCAACAAATCACGTCAGCAATACATGCTTGAATTGTGCTTATGTCCTAATATATGTTCTATATGAGCGCAAGCATTCTAGTCATCTCAGCGTCATGAGCTTGATGCATCCTATTAAGCTCTTCATTACGGTCATCACACTCTTCTAGTTGGAGCAGTATGCCTCTTATCACAGAATGGATACGGGAATCTTCCTGCTCTATGCCATTCACTTGTTCGTCTAGATCTTCCATCTAGGCACCAATGTCATTCACAACCTCCTCTACGTTAGATAGGTGTGAATCAAAGTTATAGATCACATTCTTGTGCTTTGATTGGGGATTTGATGTGACAGGATTATGTTGCTGCTCACGATACCGACGTTGATGTGATTTCTCCATGTTGGTGGTCTCAGACCCAAGCACTTGATCTTTGACTTTCTTTGCCATGGCTAAATTAAGGCTTTGATATCAATTAAGATGAGCTAACTCTCATCAAGCTAATTGTGCAGCCTTAGCACATCTCCTTAGCATTAAATTAGTCTATTTTCCATGTCGCCTGGCTAGAACACTAAGAACTTAAGAGAAGAAAATTAAACTTAAGGGAAATTAAAATGTATTACACTTTGGAGAACTTTATAAAACTAAGAACTCTTGAGTTATCTTGAATTCAATTTGCTTTAATATGCTTGGATTTTTGGTTTGCTTACAAATGCAGTAGTGGCTCTTATTTATAGCCCTCTACGTCTCCTATAGAGGTTTTTTGATTATAATGTAATATTTACATGTGTCGAATTCTAAAAGATTATATTACTTCTAAATATCCATAATATTCTACAGAGATTTAGTTGTTCAAATAGCACTCAAAAGATTAGAGAATTTTGGCTGTTTATAAAATATTCTTGTAACATCCAAAGTTTTTCAGGGTCTTCTAGGGCCTTCCAGATGAATCTAGGCTTGTTTAGAATCTTCTGGAATATTTCTAGAATATCGTGGAGATGATTTTGGAGGATCCTTTTGATCGTACTTGCCTCAATTTCCCAGAAAGTTTGTTCAACTTTTTTGATCATTGGTAGGGCATGAAATAAGCGTTTTTCCTACATTTGGATAGCAATGATTATAATGGCTAGAAGAAATAAGAAAATAAATGTCATCAATTATTTTTTTCCTTCTCGGTTACACCATATTGTTTACATACAACAACAAAGAAATGATTCTTTTAAAGATTTTTATTTCGTGCGTGGTTTGAAACTGTAAATTATAGATTTGTTTCTATTAAAACCATAGCATGGATATGGAATGTGGGATAAGCGACAACTAATAGAAGGTTCTGTATAAAAGGTTGAAGTAATTCGTCCATCCATAATGTGAAGTGAAGTATAAACCAATACTTTGGTGATAGGGTTAATTTGAAAGAAGAGGAAAGAAATTGGATCAGCCAAACATAATGTCTAGAAACTTGGTAAAAATATTTTAAGTAATTTATAGTGAAATGTAACAAGAATGAATGCTACAGAGGAATCATAAAACCGACCTCAAATAATTGAAATATAATGAAGTTTATGCTGATTCTTGGTATGTTTCAAACTAATATGTTCCCTTTCGTAGTTGGTGGACCAACTTTATAGGTATTTAATGAAATTAGGGAAGCTATCTTCTGTCCAACATTATAACCGATTTCGCTTGAACTTACTATACGTACTTGAAAATTTTTTAATATATTTTGCTGTGCTATTATGAATGGTTTAATTAATTCTTAAGTTACACAACATTGTATTTTGATCATCTATGATGGAAATAGTATTACTATGTCCTAGATTTGTCTTCATTGAATTTGACTATATTCAACACAAGCATATTTCTTGGAACCTCAACTTGACTTGATATTCTTGATATGGTCATTTTGTAAGCCTGGGAAACAATTTAAATAACATAACTTAAACTAAATTGGCTTAGACCGATTGCATTTAGTGGTCTGTTTTGGGCAATGGAATTCTATGGGGCCATATCTGACCAAAGTTTTATGTTATGATCTCATCAAATTAAAGTTTGGGAATCGTTTAGAAACTTTAGTCTAATTCTCATTATAGGCGAGCTTAGGAAAATGTTCAAATTCCTTACATTTATTTTTCGCTATTGATGTTAAAGGTGAGTTGGATTATCATATTTTTTGTCCATGCTTGGTGAGTCCAGGTGAAGCAGTAATATTTTGCGCACCTCTTATGCAAAAGAAAATACTAATATGATTTCCTTATTTTAGGCACTATGGAATGATATGGGCTTGAGATGCATATTAATATTAAATTACTTAGTTTTTGATGATGGTAATGATGTTGAATATAAGAAAAAGAAATAGGGGGATTCACTTATTCCACAAAATTATTATGTATTTATATATTTAACTACTAACTTCTATAATATTGTTACCGGAGGTAATTCAAACCACTAGAAAAATCAAATCTTATTAGTGAAAGTAAATAGGTTGTTACAACTAAATGATCTTGAATTGGAAGTACAACAACAAACACAAACAAATTGAACTATAGCATATCACAAGAGTGGTGACCGGTGGAAGAGGTTAGGAGTTAGCCGTGGGTGCAACTAAGAAGGGGAAGGGGATTGCTAGTCAGCGACAAGGAGAAGGTTGTGGGTTGTGGACTGTGGTGGGGAGGTTGTAGGTGGTTGGGATGGCGAGGTGGCAGGGAATTGGCTTGGCTAGGCTCAAAGAACAACTAGAATGCAAGGGGAGGGGCTTTTAGGAGGCTGGGACAGCGATTAGGTGGTAGGGAACCAGTTCAGGAAGGTTGGGAAAGCAGCTAGGATGTGGTGGAAGGGTTCTGGGAGGCTTGGACAATGGATAAGTTGCAGGAGAGGGGTTGGTTGGGTGCTGGATGGTGGCGGTGAGAGATGGTGGCAAGGTGAGAGGAAGCTAGGTGGTGGGTGGCTGCAAGAAAACAACGAAGATGTTTTTCGGGTGGTTGCAGCGAATACAGTGACGGCGGCGGCGGAGGAGGGAAGGTTGTGAAGGAGTGGAAAGGTTGAGGATAATTGCCACCTTGGATGAGATACAACTAGAGCTCCAATCATCAGTGAATACAATCCTAGAATGAAAAACCTGGATGTCGACTATTGTTCTGATAGAAAAAAAAAAAAAAAACTCATCCTAGACTCTAACGAAAACAAATATGTAATAAGAGGGTAAGTAACTAGGAGTGACCCGAGAGGACCTTCCAACTCCTTAAAAGGAAGTAAGCTGGACCGATTCGGTACAGGTAAGCACACGAGATATGCGTCTTCTGTCGTGAAAAGTTCCACGTACTGGACACAGTTCTATGTTTTCATGGGCATTGGACACCCACATCAATCTTTCAGGGTTGGGGGAACTTTAAACTCATTCATCGAAGCTTATGTTTGTATATTGACAATGAAGAAGCTTCTGTAACCTCTCGGGGTTGAAGAATCTTCAAGTGTGCCGCTAGAAGCATCTTGATCCCACTGTCTGCTGCACCATCCCCCAAAACACTTGAGTTTTCTCTAATTGCAATTAGCCATCCGTGTCGGTCCAACCATATGAGGGTACACTGCTAAATTGAAATGAAACTAAGTGCTAAGTGTGCCCTTTAGATTCCCCAAGTTGGCTCATCCTTATCTGATGTGAGAACAATGTGAACTCACCTTAACGACGGCGGCCATGGTGATAAGGTATCAATCATGATATCCTGAATTGCTCTCTGTAGTGATTGCCCCATGTCCGTAATCAATGCCTATGCTTCACTATTCTCTATCATCATCGAAATTGATCCTACTGGCAGTTCTCTAATGGAAAGGGTGGCTATAATCTTGGACTCTGCAAAAGGTAGAAGGACTATGTGTTTGACATCCTTGGTGAAGGAGTAAGTATTTCTGAATATGTTATGCTGAGTTCGACATTCAAACTGCCATAGTCTCCCCATGAAAGGTGACAAACATCCATGGGCACCATGTTTTACCAAACTTGATTCTGTGGCTGGTTTCCAATCGAAAACTCCATGCGATTCCTTCTATCAATACTGACCATGTTCTTCTTTCTCAATCATGACAGGGAGTATGGTTGGGAGTGTCTCTGAGAAGTGAGACTCAACTTGTCAGTCATCCTTTTGGATGCCACATTCTTACTGCTCTCTCCTTCAATGTTGAGAGTGTATACCTTTTACTTCACAGTGCAATGAATGTATAATATATTGTGATGATGCCACTATTGATCCCTCATAGCCTCAATCTGTAGGACTCATCGAATGACGACCTTCTTGCCCTAATCCGGTGGGAGATGGTACTCACCTTTTATTTAGTTGCCTCTTCATTGCTAACTTTCTGCACTGCACCTTGCTCGGTGAAGGACACAACTCGACTCATAGGACGATTGGAAGCGATATGTCCAAAACCATAGAATCCGAAGCATTTTCTGATTGGGACTGTATTGGGGGTGTTGCTCTTCTTAGACATCTCACTCTATCAGCTTTATAATCCTCCTGACCAAACTTGTCAACTTTCTTAGATGTGCTCCTACTGCAACTGTGGGTGGTTGTTTGAACGACAGTGTGTGCTTGCTTTGCTTCTACTGTCTTCCAACTTTAGTTTGTGTTTGAGCGTCACTTAAAGACCAGTAAGACTGTAGCTGAACCATGTAGCCGATTGCGGGCTTCAGGCCTCACAAGTACCTGGTATTATATGCTCTTCTGGCTTCACCATATCTCATTTCAGCTTAAGCTTCATAAAATTTGTACCATTCCACTGATAGATCCCTCTGTTGTAGGTAGTGGAGTCTCAAGAAAAAATCCTGACGATAGTGTGGGGTAGGTATTTTTGCTGCAACTCTTTCTCTATATTCTCCCGGATAATAACCTTGCTCCGTTCTTCTTTATTTCTCTCATTTTTTCAGGTTCTTCCACTACAACGCTCTTTTTCATCTTGATAGCAGCTAGTTTCACTTTATGGTCATCTGGTACATCCTTATATTCAAAAACTTTCTCGACAGTCTGCATCCACTCTATGAAATCATCCAAATTTATCTCCCCTCGAAATGCAGTATGTCTACTTTGATTCCTGAGCCTTTGTATCTTCCAACATGCTTCGTCTTTGTATTCTCCAACAAGCACTTCATCTTTGTATCTTCTAACAAATACTTCATCTTTGTATCCTCTAACATACACTTCATCTCTGTATTCTCTAACAGATATTTAATCTCTCAGCTTCCTATGATACTGTATCCCAAAGCATTGTGACTTGCCTTCTTTTCCTCTTGAATCATCCATACGAAAGGGATGCATATATTCTTCCATCTCCTTTTTGGATCTCATTATTACGCTCATTGGTGACCTCTCCATGGGTCCTTTCCTTAATGTCATTGAGCTGTTGTAGCACTCGGCTGAGCTATCATTGTATCTCTTCCATGGTAAACTCCTGATCAGGTTTTGACAATTGCCTCCGTTATGGGATGATTAGGGTTTGGGGATGGGTAAGTGGACGGAGGTGTGTAGTGTGGAAAAAAATTTTTGGGTGGAGGCAGGGTTGGGTATATGAATATTGCTAGACTATTTCTGATACCAAATAATTCTGGAATCAATCCAATTTGTAATAAGAAAAACAAGTTTTATTATTGAAAGCAAATAGGTGGTTACAACCAAACACACTTGAAAGGGAAATACGACGACAGACACAAACCAACTAAACTAAAGTGTATCCCAAGAGTGGTGACTGATGTAAGAGGTTGAGAGTTAGCCATGGGTGTGACCAGGAAGGAAATGGATTGTTGATTGGCAGCAGAGTGAAGGTTGGGGGCTGTGTATTACAGTGAGGAGGTTTTAGGTGGCTGGGACAATGATTAGGTGGCAGGGAACTGGTTTGGCAGAGTTGGAACAATAGTTAGGATTCAGGGGAAGGGATTCCGGGGTGGTTGGGAAAGCGATCAGGTGGTAGGGAACTAGTTCGGGAATGTTGGGACAGCAGCCAGGATGTGGGGGAAGGGATTCCGAGAGGCTACAACAGTGAATAGGTGGCAGGATAAGGGTTGGTTGAGTGCTGAAAGGCAGCGATGAGGGATGGCAGTAAGGTGGGAGGAAGCTAGGTGGTAGGCGGCAGCAGGAAAACAACAAGGAGGTTGTTTTCTTGGGGGCTACAATGAATATTGTGACGGCGATGACGGAGGGAAGGTTGCGGAGGAGTGGAAAGCTCGAGGATAATCATCAGCTTGAACAAGATACAGTCAGAGCACCACTCATCATCGGTTACAACCCTAGAAGGTAAAAATTAGATGTTGGCGGCTGTTTTGACAGAAAACACGAAAAAGCTAACCCTAGACTTTCATGAAAGTAAATATATAATAAGAGGGTAACTTAGAGTGACCTAAGAGGACCAGCCGACTCCTTAGAAGAAAGTAAACCTGGAACGGTTCGGTCCAGGCAAACACGCGAGACGTATGTTTTTAGTCATAGGAAGTTCCGCATCCACCTGGGTGTTGGACGCCCCACGTCAAATACTCTAATTATTAACATCAAATAAAAATACCACTAATAATTATTTTCTTGAAGTGAAATGTATCTTTTTTTTTTTAATATGCTTTGATATGATTATGGCTCTTAAAGTGTTATATGTACATATAATACTTTAGGTGTTAGATATGTTAATACATAAGAATGGTGTGATGTGTGGAAATTCCCAAAAAAATAATTAGCTGAAGAAGTAAGGACGATCACTAGAAAACAAGTTAGATCAATATCTATGAGGCTGAAAAGGATGATGTTGGGGACTGTAAGTAAAGGTGGCTAAATTCATATATGGAGAAAAGAGTATGGATGATGATGAAGATGAAATAAGCAACACTGAATATTAGATATCTGTGGCTTATGCATGCTGTAAATTGAAGTTTGGCTGATTCAACATCTTTTTTTCGTTTTTTTTTAATAATTTAATTCAATGTCTGGTAAGTATTTTTTAATTTATTAAGTTTAAAAAAAATTAAAAATGAGTTTGTTGTGTTTTTATTTTTTCCATTTTTTTCCCTTTCGTCTTGAGATCTCATTTGGAATTTGATTGCCTTTCATCGTCGCTCTGATCCCCGACCTTTCACCTGCAGCTCAATCCTCAAGCTTTGTTTATGCTCTTATCGAGCTCCTATTTCCAAGCTTCCACAATATCCTCCCTAATATTTGGTCTTGAGCTTTTCTTTGATGCCCCTCATCCTAGAACTCCCATTCGATGTCGCTAGTCTAGCTTTTACCATTAGGGCTTAGTTCTCTTAACATGAAAAGTAACTTATCTACGAAGCACAAACACTTTTAAATGGTTTTATGTTCATGTTGGATATATGATGGACACGGACTCAAATTTATCATACCTTGATATCTGCCCGACACATCCAAATTTGTGGAAAAATTGTTTTAACGTGAAATTAGACTCTTGACACTTTCCGAATATGGGGAGACATAGGTCAGACACATGAAATGCACACATAACTTAAAATAGTGAAACTTAGAGCCTTAACTTGTGAAGGAAATAATACCCATTCGATGTCCCTCATCCTAGAACTCCCATTTGATGTCGCTAGTCTAGCTTTTGCCATTAGGGCTTAGTTCTCTTAACATGAAAGTAACTTATCTATGAAGCACAAACACTTTTAAATGATTTTATGTTCATGTTGGATATATGTCGGACATGGACTCAAATCTGTCATAAATTTGTGGAAAAAATGTTTTAACTTGAAATTGGACTCTTGACACTTTCCGAATATGGGGCGACATAGGTCGGACACATATGAAATGCACACATAACTTAAAATAGTGGAACTTAGAGCCTAAACTTGTGAAGGAAATAATACCTGTAGTATTGCGTGTGTTAGTTTAGTTAGCCATCAGCAATACAATTGCATCTGCACATCTTCTTCTTTCATCTCCACCTCTTTGGTTGAATGAAATCCTCCCTCATCTCCACCTTTAATGGTCGTTTTGCATCTCCACCTCTTTTTGTCAAGGCCTAAGACAGCCTAAGATGATCATGCAAAGAGCTTCGATCAAATAGGAAGCCATGCTGTGCCCTTTCATTCTAGTGTCTTCTAAGCCTAAGCCATGCCATACCCTCCGAAGTCATCCTTGAATATGAAACCGTGACTTTGGACGCTGAACTCATAGCCATGCACCCATGCCCTGGCTTGGTCTCCCCACCAACATTGAAATGAAGTTCATGTTTTTCCATCCTTTTCTTAACATTATTATGATGTGTCAATGTTACCAAAACAACAATAAAAATTTTAAATAAATCTTATCAAACAACACAGTTTTCTACTTGACTTGTTAGGCATTATTTATTTAAAAAATATCATTTAGATGTGACCAAGATGTTATCAAAAAATTTTTTGGCTCCATTTATTTGTCTTTTAATTATCTAATATGCAATTTTGCTTAAAAAAAATTTATTAAAAAATATTATTTTATACATGCATATTATTAATAACTATATGAACATGTAAACTTTATATATTTATGTAATCATTTATATATTTAGTTATCAAATAGTTAGTAATTTTTATTTTAAAATTAGAATCATTAGTTTAATTGAGAATAGTAGAAATTATATATTTATATTAATAATTTATAACACATGATGCATTCATGTTATGTTATGTCCTATTTTTAACAATTATGTTTTATCATCATGTCTATGTGATAATGTTCACATATATCCTTTCTAATAACTATATTTATATTTAAGATATTAAACATATTTTATTCTATATCAAAACATTAGCAAATCAACTAAAAATAAAAACAAAAAGTTATCCCATCGTTTCCTTTGATGTTTGAGTTATTTATGCATATTTTTTAGGTTATTTGTTTAAAAAATACAGAATAACAAGGTTGTGAAACTTAAAATGCGTCTAAACTAGAAAATTTATTATTTTATCAAACATAGTTTATCTAATAATTACTNAATACTTTGGTGATAGGGTTAATTTGAAAGAAGAGGAAAGAAATTGGATCAGCCAAACATAATGTCTAGAAAGTTAGTAAAAATATTTTAAGTAATTTATAGTGAAATGTAACAAGAATGAATGCTACAAAGGAATCATAAAGCCGACCTCAAATAATTGAAATATAATGAAGATTATGCTGATTCTTGGTATGTTTCAAACTAATATGTTCCCTTTCGTAGTTGGTGGACCAACTTTATAGGTATTTAATGAAATTAGGGAAGCTATCTTCTGTCCAACATTATAACCGATTTGGCTTGAACTTACTATACATACTTGAAAATTGTTTAATATATTTTGCTGTGCTATTATGAATGGTTCAATTAACTCTTAAGTTACACAACATTGTATTTTGATAATCTATGATGGAAATAGTATTACTATGTCCTAGATTTGTCTTCATTGAATTTGACCATATTCAACACAAGCATAGTTCTTGGAACCTCAACTTGACTTAATATTCTTGATATGGTCATTTTGTAAGCCTGGGAAACAATTTAAATAACATAACTTAAACTAAATTGGCTTAGACCGATTGCATTTAGTGGTCTGTTTTGGGCAATGGAACTCTATGGGGCCATATCTGACGAAAGTTTTATGTTATGATCTCATCAAATTAAAGTTTGGGAATCAGTTAGAAACTTTAGTCTAATTCGCATTATAGTCGAGCTTAGGAAAATGTTCAAATTCCTTCATTTATTTTTCGCTATTGATGTTAAAGGTGAGTTGGATTATCATATTTTTTGTCCATGCTTGGTGAGTCCAGGTGAAGCAGTAATATTTTGCGCACCTCTTATGCAAAAGAAAATACTAATATGATTTCCTTATTTTAGGCACTATGGAATGATATGGGCTTGAGATGCATATTAATATTAAATTACTTAGTTTTTGATGATGGTAATGATGTTGAATATAAGAAAAAGAAATAGGGGGATTCACTTATTCCACACAGTTATTATGTATTTATATATTTAACTACTAACTTCTATAATATTGATATCGGAGGTAATTCAAACCACTATAGAAAAATCAAATCTTATTAGTGAAAGTAAATAGGTTGTTACAACTAAATGATCTTGAATTGGAAGTACAACAACAAACACAAACAAATTGAACTAAAGCATATCACAAGAGTGGTGACCGGTGGAAGGGGTTAGGAGTTAGCCGTGGGTGCAACTAAGAAGGGGAAGGGGATTGCTAGTCAGCGACAGGGAGAAGCTTGTGGGTTGTGGACTGTGATGGGGAGGTTGTAGGTGGCTGGGATGGCGAGGTGGCAGGGAACTGGTTTGGCTAGGCTCAAAGAACAACTAGAATGCAAGGGGAGGGGCTTTCAAGAGGCTGGGACAGCGATTAGCTGGTAGGGAACTAGTTTAGGAAGGTTGAGAAAGCAGCTAGGACGCGGTGGAAGGGATTCTGGGAGGCTTGGACAATGGATAAGTTGCAGGAGAGGGGTTGGTTGGGTGCTGGAAGGTGGCGGTGAGAGATGGAGACAAGGTGAGAGGAAGTTAAGTGGTGGTTGGCTGCAAGAAAACAACGAAGATGTTTTTCGGGTAGCTGCAACGAATACAGTGACGGCGGCGGCAGCGGAGGAAAGGTTGTGAAAGAGTGGGAAAGTCGAGGATAATCGCCACCTCGGATAAGATACAACTAGAGCTCCAATTATCATCGAATACAATCCTAGAATGAGAAACCTGGATGTCAACTGTTGTTCAAATAGAAAACACACAAAAAAAAAACTCATCCTAGACTCTAACGAAAACAATTATGTAATAAGAGGGTAAGTAACTAGGAGTGACCCGGGAGGACCTGCCAACTCCTTAAAAGGAAGTGAGCTGGACCGATTCAGTACGGGTAAGCACACGAGATATGCGTCTTCGGTCGTGAAAAGTTCCACATACTGGACGCAATTCTATGTTTTTTTGGGCGTTGGAAACCCACATCAATCTTTCAGGGTTGGGGGAACTTTAAACTCATTCATTGAAGCTTATGTTTGTACATTGACAATGAAGAAGCTTCTGTAACCTCCCGGGGTTGAAGAATCTTCAAGTGCGCCGCTAGAAGCATCTTGATCCCACTGTTGGCTGCACCATCCCCCAAAACACTTGAGTTTTCTCTAATTGCAAGTAGCCATCCGTGTCGGTTCAACCATATGAGGGTACACTGCTAAATTGAGATGAAACTGGGTGCTAAGTGTGCCCTTTAGAGTCCCCAAGTTGGCTCATTCCTATCTGATGTGAGAACAATCTGAACCCCCCCTAACGACGGTGGCCATGGTGATATGGTATCAATCATGATATCCTGAATTACTCTCTATAGTGATTGCCCCATGTCCGTAATCAATGCCTCTGCTTCACTATTCTCTATCATCATCGAAATTGATCCTACTGGCAGTTTTCTAATGGCAAGGGTGGCTATAATCTTGGACTCTGCAAAAGGTAGAAGGTCTATGTGTTTGACATCCTTAGTGAGGAGTAAGTATTTCTGAATCTGTCATGCTGAGTTCGACATTCAAACTGCCATAGTCTCCCCATGAAAGGCGACAGACATCCATGGGCACCATATTTTACCAAACTTGATCCTGTGGCTGATTTCCAATCGAAAACTCCATGCAATACCTTCTATCAATGCCGACCATGTTCTTCTTTCTCAATCATGACAGGGAGTATGGCTGGGAGTGTCTCTGAGTCGTGAGACTCAACTTGTTCGTCGTCTGTTTGGATGCCACATTCCTACTGCTCTCTCCTTCAATGCTGAGAGTGTATATTTTTTACTTCACAGTGCAATGAGTGTAGAATATATTGTGATGATGCCACTGTTGATCCCTCGTATCCTCAATCTGTAGGACTCATCGAACGACGACCTTCTTGCCCTTATCCGGTGGAAGATGGTACTCACTTTTTTTAGTTGCATCTTCATTGCTAACTTTCTGCACTGCACCCTGCTCGGTGAAGGACACAACTCGACTCATAGGACGATTGGAAGCGATATGTCCAAAACCATAGATTCCGAAGCATTTCCTGGTTGGGACTGTATTGGGGTGTTGCTCTTCTTAGACTTCTCACTCTATCAGCTTTATAATCCTCCTGACCAAACTTGTCAACTTTCTTAGATGTGCTCCTACTATTGTCTACAACTGTGGGTGGTTGTTTGAACGGCGGTGTGTGCCTGCTTTGCTTCTACTGCCTTCCAACTTCAGTTTTAATGTCTGAGCGTCACTTAAAGACCAGTAAGATTGTAGCTGAACCATGTAGTCGATTGCGGGCTTCAGGCCTCCCAAGTACCTGCTATTATATGCTCTTCTTGCTTCGTCATATCTCATTTCAGCTTAAGCTTCATAAACTTTGTACCTTTCCACTGATAGATCCCTCTGTTGTAGGTAGCGGAGTCTCAAGAAAAGACCCTGACGGTAGTCTGGGGTAGGTAGTTTTGCTGCAACTCTTTCTCTATATTCTCCCTGATAATAACCTTGCTCCATTCTTCTTTATTTCTCTCATTTTTCATGTTATTCCACTACAATGCTCTTTTTCATCTTGATAGCAGCTAGTTTCACTTTATGGTTATCTTGTACATCCTTGTATTCAAAAACTTTCTCGACAGTCTGCATCCACTATGAAATCATCCAGATTTATCTCCCCTCGAAATGCAGTATGTCTACTTTTATTCCTGAGCCTTTGTATCTTCCAACACGCTTCGTCTTTGTATTCTTCAACAAGCACTTCATCTTTGCATCTTCTAACAAATACTTCATCTTTGTATCCTCTAACAGACACTTCATCTCTATATTCTCTAACGGAAATTTAATCTCTCAGCTTCCTATGATACTGTATCCCAAAGCATTGTGACTTGCCTTCTTTTCCTCTTGAATCATCCATACGAAAGGATGCATATATTCTTCCATCTCCTTTTCGGATCTCACTATCACGCCCATCGGTGACCTCTCCATGAGTCCTTTCCTTAATGTCATTGAGCTGTTGTAGCACTCGACTGAGCTATCATAGTATCTCTTCCATGGTAAACTCCTGATCAGGTTTTGACAATTGCTTTCGTTATGGGATGATTAGTGTTTGGGGATGGGTAAGTGGACGGAGGTGTGTAGTGTGGAAAAATTTTTTTGGGTGGAGGTAGGGTTGGGTATATGAATATTGTTAGATTAGTTCTGATACCAAATGATACTGGATTCAATCCAATTTGTAATAAGAAAAACAAATCTTATTATTGAAAGCAAATAGGTGGTTACAATCAAATACACTTGAAAGGGAAATACGTCGACAAACACAAACCAACTAAACCAAAGTGTATCCCAAGAGTGGTGACTGATGGAAGAGGTTGAAAGTTAGCATGCGACCGGGAAGGGAAAGGGATTGTTGATTGGCAGCAGAGTGAAGGTTGTGGACTATGTATTATAGTGAGGAGGTTGTAGGTGGCTGGGACAGTGATTAGGTGGCAGGGAACTGGTTTGGCAGAGCTGGAACAATAGCTAGGATTCAGGGGTGGCTGTGACAGCGATCAGGTGGTAGGGAACTAGTTCGGGAATGTTGGGACAGCAGCCAGGATGTGGAGGAAGGGATTCCGAGAGGCCGCAACAGTGAATAGGTGGTAGGATAAGGGTTGGTTGAGTACTGAAAGGCAGCGGTGAGGGATGGCGGTGAGGTGGGAGGAAGCTAGGTGGTAGGTGGCAATAGGAAAACAATGAGGAGGTTGTTTTCTTGGGGGCTACAATGAATATTGTGACGGCGATGACGGAGGGAAGGTTGCAGAGGACTGGAAAGGTCGAGGATAATCATCATCTTGAACAAGATACAGTCGGAGCACCACTCATCGTCGGTTACAACCCTAGAAGGTAAAAATTAGATGCTGGCAGTTGTTTTGACAGAAAATACGAAAAAAATAACCCTAGACTTTTATGAAAGTAAATATATAATAAGAGGGTAATTGAGAGTGACCTAAGAGGACCAACCGACTCCTTGGAAGAAAGTAAACATGGAACGGTTCGGTCCAGGAAAACACGCGAGACGTGTGTTTTCAGTCGCAGGAAGTTCCTCATCCACCTGGGTGTTGGACGCCCCACGTCAAATACTCTAATTATTAACATCAAATAAAAATACCAGTAATAATTATTTTCTTGAAGTGAAATGTATCTTTTTTTTTTTGCATATGCTTTGATATGATTATGGCACTTAAAGTGTTATATGTACATATAATACTTTAGGTGTTAGATATGCTAATACATAAGAATGGTGTACTGTGTGGAAATTCCCAAAAAATAAATTAGTTGAAGAAGTAAGGACGATCACTAGAAAACAAGTTAGATCAATATTTATGAGGCTGAAGAGGATGATGTTGGGGACTGTAAGTAAAGGTGGCTAAATTCATATATGGAGAAAAGAGTATGGATGATGATGAAGATGAAATAGACAACACTGAATATTAGATATCTGTAGCTTATGCATGCTGTAAATTGAAATTTGGCTGATTCAAACATCTTTATTTCGTTTTTTTTAATAATTTAATTCAATGTTTGGTAAGCATTTTTTAATTTATTAAGTTTAAAAAAATTAAAATGAGTTTGTTATGTTTTTATTTTTTCCATTTTTTTCCCTTCCGTCTCGAGATCTCATTTGGAATTTGATTGCCTTTCATCGTCGCTCTGATCCCCGACCTTTCACCTGCAGCTCATTCCTCAAGCTTTGTTTATGTTCTTATCGAGCTCCTATTTTCAAGCTTCGACAATATCCTCCCTAATATTTGGTCTTGAGCTTTTCTTTGATGCCCCTCATCCTAGAACTCCCATTCGATGTCGCTAGTCTAGCTTTTACCATTAGGGCTTAGTTCTCTTAACATGAAAGTAACTTATCTATGAAGCACAAACACTTTTAATTGGTTTTATGTTCATGTTGGATATATGTCGGACACGGACTCAAATCTATCATACCTTTATATCTGCCCGACACATCCAAATTTGTGGAAAAACTTGTTTTAATGTGAAATTGGACTCTTGAAACTTTCCGAATATGGGGAGACATAGGTCGGGCACATATGAAATGCACACATAACTTAAAATAGTGAAACTTAGAGCCTAAACTTGTGAAGGAAATAATACCCATTCGATGTCCCTCATCCTAGAACTCCCAATGTTGCTAGTCTAGCTTTTACCATTAGGGCTTAGTTCTCTTACCATAAAAGTAACTTATCTATGAAGCACAAACACTTTTAAATGATTTTATGTTCATGTTGGATATATGTCGGACATGGACTCAAATCTATCATACCTTGATATCTCCCCGACACGTCCAAATTTGTGGAAAAATTGTTTTAACGTGAAATTGGACTCTTGACACTTTCCGAATATGGGGAGACATAGGTCGGACACATATGAAATGCACACATAACTTAAAATAGTGGAACTTAGAGCCTAAACTTGTGAAGGAAATAACACCCGTAGTAGTGCGTATGTTAGTTTAGTTAGCCATCAACAATACAATTGCATTTGCACATCTTCTTCTTTCATCTCCACCTCCCACCTCTTTGGTTGAATGAAATCCTCCCTTATCTCCACCTTTAACAATCGTTTTGCATCTCCACCACTTTTTGTCAAGGCCTAAGACAACCTAAGATGATCATGCAAAGAGCTTCGATCAAATAGGAAGCCATGCTGTGCCCTTTCATTCTAGTGTCTTCTAAGCCTAAGTCATGCCATACCGTCCGAAGTCATCCTTGAATATGAAACCGTGACTTTCGACGCTGAATTCATAGCCATGCACCCATGCCCTGGCTTGGTCTCCCCACCACCATTGAAATCGAGTTCATGTCTTTCCATCCTTTTCTTAACATTATTATGACGTGTCAATGTTACCAAAACAAAAATAAAAATTTTAAATAAATCTTTTGAAACAACAGTCTTCTACTTGACTTGTTAGGCATTATTTATTTAAAAAATATCATTTAGATGAGACCAAGATGTTATCAAAATTATTTTTGGCTCCATTTATTTGTCTTTTAATTATCTAATATGCAATTTTGTTTAAATAAAAATTTATTAAAAAATATTATTCTATACATGCATATTATTAATTACTATATGAAAATGTAAACTTTTTATATTCATGTAATCATTTATATACTTAGTTATCAAATAGTTAGTAATTTTTATTTTAAAATTAGAATCATTAGTTTAATTGAGAATAGTAGAAATTATATATTTATATTAATAATTTATAACACATGATGCATTCATGTTATGCTATGTCCTATTTTTAACAATTATGTTTTATCATAATGTCTATGTCATAATGTTCATATATATCCTTTCTAATAACTATATTTATATTTAAGATATTAAACATATTTTATTCTATATCAAAACATTAGCAAATCAACTAAAAAAAAAAAGAAGTTATCCCATCCGTCTCCTTTGATGTTTGAGTTATTAAACATATTTTATTCTATATCAAAACATTGGCAAATCAACTAAAAATAATAATAATAAAAAAGTTATTCCATCCGTCTCCTTTGATGTTTGAGTTATTTATGCATATTTTTTAGGTCATTTGTTCAAAAAATACAGAATAACAAGGTTGTCAAACTTGAAATGCGTCTAAACTAGAAAATTTATTATTTTATCAAACATAGTTTATCTAATAATTACCATTTTAAACCAT
Source organism: Phalaenopsis hybrid cultivar (assembly GCA_002079205.1). Classification (NCBI taxonomy): domain Eukaryota; kingdom Viridiplantae; phylum Streptophyta; class Magnoliopsida; order Asparagales; family Orchidaceae; genus Phalaenopsis; species Phalaenopsis hybrid cultivar. Next base: position 112,789 of record JXCR01115315.1, on the reverse strand, counting down.
CTTAATGAGAACAAGTTTATTAAGTAAAATATATATTTTCTTTAGTGTCCCCGTTCGCTAAGGTGAACCCGAAGCATTGTGCCTGGCACCTTCGGCTCTGGGTAAACTTATGACCTTGTGGATGTTTGGTGCTTTTGACAACGCTAGATTTGATTTGTTCTTCTTCCAATTGCCATTAATACTTATGCTAATGAGAAGTTTAGTGAAAAATAATAATAACGTAATATGTTGTAATAAGTGGTGTAATTGCTTATAGTTTATTGCAATGTTTTTACCACATGATATATTCTGTAAAATATGTGTGTTCCTGTCTGAGTGGGTCCCCTGACAATATTAAACATATATTCCAATTCAAGTTAAAATATAATCTATTTTTGAACTATGATAGTTAATAAACTGCAAGGGAAACTTCACATATGACCTTTCTAAAACTGATATCTAGAATATATAGACCCAACTCTGCCATAACTTTTGTTCAATCTTTTCTTCTGCTCATTTTATTCTGCACCAATTACAGTCTGTCCTGTAGATTTTTCTTTACATCCATTAATGGTTCTTCAGGAAGAAATTGAGATAGAAGCTAAGGTTCTAAGAACCGGAAAAGCCATTGGGGTAGCTAACATAGACCTTCGGAAAAAGAAGAATGGGAAGCTACTGGTACAGGCGCGATATACCAAGTACCTTGCTCCAGATAGCAAAATATGATGAGATTGGTCAGTATCAAAACATCCTCTCCCCGCTGCAGATGTTAATTTGCTTTTACAGAGCTGGGTAAACTTGTTTTGGAAATCAGTTATGCCTCATTGTATTTGAATGACAAATTATTCTGGATCTGCTCTTGCTAGATATTAAAAGAGGTGGTTGCACTGTTTATAGCATTTTTAAATAAAAGAAATGCAGCATTTTTAAATAAAAGAAATGCAACACAATTCTTGTGCATTTATATATCTAATTCCTAGTCTCTAATATTTATTTATCTAGTATATTATTATCATAATTACATCAAAATATGTGTATGAAAAGATGCATTTAATTATATGAAATTTGATATGATATTATTTTTTATATGATGTTAAAGATTTTGGTGTTATTAGTAAATTTCAAATTTTAGATGAATGTGTGTAAATCAATAAGTTGGTATTCATAATTTTGATAGAGAAACAGAAAGAAGAAACTCTGGCCAAGCAACATAAAATCAGCATAATTAGCCTACCAGCCAGGAATGAAACAAATTTTTAACATTTTGCCAATTATAATTCCATTTCCACCACCTAATTTCATATTTTTTATATGAAAAATGATTCTATTTATAGTTTGGCAGTGTTAATAGATTTATGTATATCTGTTATTCCTCTCCTACTAATTATTGTAAAGCGCTGCACACACTATTAAGATATGGAGCTTCTTAGCTAGATAGTGTCCATTAAATTAACTTTGTGTTAAGTATTGAAGTAATGAAGAGTAAGATGACTTCCAGGAACAGTTTTCCTAACGAACCACTTAGAATAGGAACAACCAGAATGCAAGTGAGATTGCGATTCTCTCTCTACATAGCATAGAAAATTAGTTTAAAAAATATCTATCTTTCNACAGCTGGGCAAACTTGTTTTGGAAATCAGTTATGCCTCATTGTATTTGAATGACAAATTATTCTGGATCTGTTCTTGCTAGATATTAAAAGAGGTGGTTGCAGAAATGCAACACAATTCTTGTGCATTTACATATCTAATACCTAGTCTTTATTATTTATTTATCTAGTATATTATTATCATAATTACATCAAAATATGTGTATGAAAATATGCATTTAATTATATGAAATTTGATATGATATTGTTTTTTATATGATGTTAAAAATTTTGGTGTTATTAGTAAATTTCAAATTTTAGATGTCTGTGTGTAAATCAATAACTTGGTATTCATACTTTTGATAGAGAAACAGAAAGAAGAAACTCTAGCCAAGCACATAAAATCAGCATAATTAGCCTACCNAAGTAATGGGGATTAAGAAGTGCAGGGATATTTGGAAGAGAGAGTTTCCCATAGATATTATCTTATAAATTCTTTTAATTCTCTTGTACATGCAACTATATTCGATGGCCTCCTCATAATTTTTTAGAGAGGAGCATATTATAGGGGGAACAAGGATAAACTTTGCTTCATATAGGAATTGTTGAAATTTTCTTGTGATCAGTTTTTAACGACGTCAAAATGGTTTCTAGATGACAAGAGCTTAGAAATGGAAACTGGAATGGATCTGGTCCATATGGGACTTGGTGTTAGCAACAATGAAGGTGAGAGATATTTTGAAGGGAATGTGGATGTTATATGATATGGCTATGTTTGAATTATGGTGCTTAGGATTTTTTCTCATTGCATATGAATTAAAACTCATTATTATAAATCCTAGAGAATATTTTTGAAGATATGACTAAATCTTTTTTTTTTCGAGTTATGATATCTTTTTTTTTTCAGAGATTTGTAAATTTATTAATTATTTAGATGTCTTCAAACTCATATCTTATTATTGTTATAGATAGATGCGTAGAAGAAGAGGCTTAGTCTTCCATCATATAAAAAAGGAAGAGATAAGTAATGGGAGAGAGAAGAAGTTACCATATAAGAAAAGAAAAGAGTTTTTAAGTGCATTTAATTAAAGTTTTTTACTTCTTTAAGGTATAAAAAGTGTAGTTATTTTAGATTTTAATAAAGGATAAGTTATCGGCCATGGTACTGAAAAGCTTTGATTTGACATTCCATAACGCTAATCAAAAGAAACATCGCAATAATAGTCATATCCCTTACATCCAACTAATATAATGATTGTGCTAACTCTCTATTCACATCCCTAGCTTTATATGAAGTATGATTTACTCTTATCTCCCTTTTAAAGTTTTATTGATTATTTGATCTACATGTGGTCATGTATAAAGGTGGGTCCTATTATATTATGCGCACTAATCTTTCTTGTTTTATTTTTGTTTGAAGTTTTATTATTATCTTAAGGATTAGTATCAGAGCTTGATTTTATAAAAATTTTAGATCAAATCATGATGGTGCTAAGGTCAAAATTAACGATATAGATGGCTAAAATTTTATATTTAAGAATATGGAAAAAAGAGGACTATCTTTACTAGAGAATGCTCCATCAACTTCTCAAGGGAGAAAGGTCACAATAATTCAATGAGAAAAGTGCGAGCTAATTAACAAATGAGATATGGTGGTCATTCATACATCTCTCATCACAAAAATCACTTTTAATATTCTTAGTGGGACCACTATATCAAGCATCATCAAGACACTATTCAATATGTATGAAAAGACCTTCACAAGCAACAAGGTGTATATAATGCATGTATTCTTTAAGCTTATATGTTATAATGAGTTTTAGCCACTGATTAAATCAATGAATTCAATTTAATTGAATGATAGATGAACCATGTGATCAATATGCTCAATAATGAGATCGTTGCATTAAGCTTACTTTCATCATTCCCCGTGAGTTTGGATGGTGTTATAACAACTTTTAGCATTTCTTATGGATGTTCCATCATAAAGGTCATTGATGGTAGAGATCTTATACTTGTTTTGAATATTAAAAATCACAAGAAAGGTAAATAAGTATTATCTTTTATCTTAAATATTAATTATAAGAGCATGTCTCCAAATAAGAACAAAATAATGGAAAAGACAGAATAAAATCTTGTGTAAAGAATTAATAATTAAATCAAAACAAAAGTAATCCATGACATTGACTAAGTGGATGATTTTACTTTAGGAATTTTTGAGTTAATGATATAATACATGGTTAAGAAATAAGATGGAGGCTAAAAGTTTAAAATATATTGATGAATGCATTTGTGGAAGACATATGAGATAGAGTAATACTAACTGTAATTTAGTGAAAAGTTGGATATTAGATTCATTTGTTTCTTTCAAATATTCTTCAATAAAGATATAATGATAGAATATTGCATACAATTTTATAACAAAGCGCTCTCAATTGTTCTTCAATTCTTGAATATTCTACACATTAGAGATGATAATTAAGATAATAAATGGAAATACTTGAAAATTAAATAAATTTAGGCATATCCTTGGTTTGAGGAGAAATTATTTCTATTAGTAAACTAGTTATAAAAGGATGACTTGCCACTTTCAGTATAGATACTTGAAAAATAATAAAATGTGCTTTAGTAATTGATTGGGATAATGTAATATTCAATTCTTACATTAACACCTACTCATAAAAAGTATGATTTTCCATGGTTGTAGGGTAAATTCAAATCTATGGCATCAAATGCTAGGCCAAATGAGAAAGTAAGCCCAAAAATATCTTCATCACAAAGATAAAGTTCATCCCTTATAATTATCAAATTCACCCAATGCAATAATATATTTTAGGCAGCTAAAATGGGTTATTTTTTTAAGAATGTAAAAGAATAAAGATTAAATACTAGAGATGGTGCAATCAAACACAGAAGAGTCCTCCCTTCCTAGGATGATCATTTTACTACATACTACAACTTTGACATTTGCCAAATTCCTCTAAATATGCCACACTTATTGTGATTGCTAACATGTAATGTTCCCCTTGAAAATACCATGAGTTGAGGATCTCATCGAATAAGTTCTTAAAGTCATTAACTTGGACACTTATCATTGGGTGGGAACCATATGTTGAGTCATATTTAGCCTTTCTAAATGCTCCTTATATATGGGTAGATTGATTTTGCACCATTAGCATTGGAACATCTTTGTTAACTCCATTGTGTGGTGTTTCCCTCAAACAATCCACACTTATTAATGGTTTAAAGTATTATTGTAAATTAGTCCTTTCTAAATGATCATCCTCAGCATATATGGTGTTCTTCTAAACATACCGCACAAGTTGGGGATTCTAGCATATGTGATGTTCCCCACAAATATACCCAACATGTTGAGGATTCTAAGTCTCTCTTTTAATTGCTGAGTTTCTAGAGCCTTTAAGTAGGTCAATTATTAATATCAATACTTTTCTCTAATGATTATGTAAGACTTATTATGACCATCAAAACATGTATCTTTTGTTTGATTCAATAGTATAATTTTCTTTCATCGTAACTTCTCTTAGCTTGATATTTTAGAGTAATTATGCTAAACACTTTTTTCTTTTGACTTGACATATCATTACATAGATATATTATTGGTGGCATCCATTTTTGATGTGGCATACACGTGACATCCTCGTCGAGTGACTCGACATTAGTTGGGTTCTACACCATCATAGCCGACCTTCAAGTTGAGTGTTGCCAAGCCGGCATTGCTTTTGGTATCCTCTAGGTTGACATTCGTTCTCGTGACACAGGATTGTATCCTGCTGATATGGACATTTCTTGGCACAGGCTGTCAACTAGAGAACCCTGCACCATGTTCGGACATTAAGTCCAAGGCCCGGACAAACGGATTTCATGCTAGAACCGCTATGCTCGACGATATGTACGACCTCTCGAACTCTTTTGATACACATTTATGGTCCATACAGAGGTCCAAGTGTCATTATCTACTCACATTCGATTCTCTGGAGGTCCCACAAGGCCCGAAAACCCCTTGGCGAGCTTCTCCAAAATCACAATCTTTTAGTGGTTAGGCGTGACTACCCTAAATTCAGGCATGACTACGCCTAATTAGGCATGACCACGTCTAATTCAGAAGTAACCACGTCTAGTTAGTGGCGTGACCACTCCTAAACCAGGTGTGGCCACGTCGAGATCACCCTACACAAGCCAAAAGGGCTATGGTCGGCGTGGCCACGCTTGAAGGTGGCATGGCCACGCAGACCAAATAGATGTTATGACATAATTACATTGAAATCTTGGCGTGACCATTTTCAGATTTAAGTAGGTGCCCAAGTTCTTCGACCGTGGTGACCACGCCCGTAAGTGGTGTAGCCACACTGCCCAGACAGAGCACCAAGAGTAATTATGCCGGGCCTCCATCTGTGACACATTGAAAGGTTGTCGGGATTGCTGGTGTTTCCCCTACGACCTGACTTTTCACCTAAAAATTGCATGGGAGATGTTTTTGGTCCATATTGAATTGGAATGTGGTCTTTGACCCTTGGATAACCCCCTATGGCTGAAGAACCCCTAAGGAAGGGTTCATTCGATCAATCAACCACCATGTTGTTACAGAGGAGTGTTGGAGCAAGGGGGATTCAAGAGCTTCCAAGGATATTTCTTGAGTGATTCCATCTTCTTCTTTAAAGAGAAGTTAAGGTAAGCTCTTTTCCTTCATTTTCTTGATCTCCTCTTTCATTTTGTTGGTCATTTTCGTCTTCTCCGGTGACACTCCGATGAGACGACGAGGAGAGCTTACTCTCTGCTTGGGAGAAGGTCAAATTCAACAACTCCTTCATTCTCTCCGATGAGGAGAGCTTCTTCATCACTTTTTTTTATAAATAGAGAGTTCATAGCATATAAAATAGTGCTCTTATCTCTTGACTTTTCTCATATAGAGAGAACTTTCATATTCTCAATGTAATTGTTATTTTTAATAGATAAAAGGGGATACCCTAGTTCGCCCTTACGGGGCAAGCCTATACGTGTTATTTTTCTTCTTTTCCTTATTTTTCTCTTTTTATCTCCCTCAAGGACCTGAGCATGTCTCGAAGGACAAATTTAAATTCAACAATAAAGCTTAAAATAGATTATTAGAGTGATACTAAGCTTCTAAATTTCCAAAAACTTTCTGTCGTTCTTTCTTCAACCGAAAAAAGAAGTTTCAATTTATTATATCATGATTGATATTCTAAAATAACAATATTAAAAGTTAAACTTTAAAATTTATAAAGAGAGAAGCTACTACTTTAATCGAGAGTGTTCCTACAAGATTATCACTCATATGGTAAATTTAATTATAGGTGATTGCCCCTCCATGAAACTTGTACACAAGATTAAAATGAACAATATCTTACCCATATTAGCTACATAAAAAATCTTTAATTCATGCAAGCCCATAATTTTCAAAATTTTTTTTTAGTGATTGAATCTATTATAGAATAATATTTTTATCTTTTGAAATAATATATCATTTTGAAATTTATATTCAATTAACTATATATTAATTATTATAATTTGAATGATGATATATTTTCTAAACCCATAAAGCTCAAGGTTAAACTCAAGCTTGTATATTAAACGAGCTCGAGCTTGCGCTTGTCAAGACTTGACCTATTTGCTCGTGAGTCGACTCGACTAGCTGAAAACCAGTCACTTTGATGTCTTTTCTATCAAGCTACCATGACTTCTCCTTATTTACAACCATCTGAGTTGTCACAACATTTCATTCGAGTGGAGCTAGCATTTTGGCATGACGAGCTCGACTCGACTTGCTTACACTCTTAGGTGACCATCATGAAGCCTTGAACAGTATTTACCTCTTCATCCTTCTTCATTGTGCTGAATGCATTGCTCTCACCAACCTCTCTTGCACCCTAATCCTCCTTCCTGAAATATCCTCTCTTTCCTTTTCATTTGAATCCTCTTCTACTTCATTGAGGCTCCCCACACTCGCATTCTCTCCTCCTTCCTTGACAACCCCTAGCTCTACCCTTGGTTGTTGCAGGCCAGGCGACGAGGAGCAGGTGATTGTACATTTGCAGAAGGCGGGGAGGCGAGCTCACAGATAGGTGACAACAAGCTAATGATGGTGCATGCAACGAAACAATGATGGTGATGGTGAGCTAGCGACAACATGAGATCGTGTTATTGCTTCCAACAATGATATGTTATATTTTTAGTTTATTTTAATGTTTTGGATGCTATTAAATGTTAAACATGTAATATAAATAGGCATAACATATCACATAATTTTTATGTTACTATATATCTAACATTTAGGGCCCGTTTGGGGCAGCTTATAGGGAGCGGCGACGTTTTGAAAATGCTGCATTCCCGTTTGTATATCGCATTCGGTCTAAATTACTCCTGCCACGACGTTTTATTATCGCCATTTTCTTCATCTTTTCACAAGCCGGACTCCCCCCGCGTCCCGCGTATGAATTCTGCGATTAGGGAAAAGTTCCTGTGCTGCCTCTTCGCATATCCCGCTCGCCCTCGCCCTAAGAGAATCACAGATCTCCTCTGATTCGCCTCCTCTGCTTCACAGATCTCCTGTGCTCCTTTACCTCTGCTTCGCCTCGCTCCCTCTGCCCTGGCACTTCCGAGAATCACACCCTTCACCTCGCTCCCTTTGCCCTCGCATTTCCAGAGAATCACACCCTTCCGCTCGCCCATACACAGGAGATCAGACCCTTCCAAGGAGAATCACACATCACTCGTCTCGCCTGGCAGATCCCCCTCGGCTCGCCGATCCTCCTCTCTTTCGCTTGGACTGAGATCGGCTAAGGTATACCCTCTCATTCCTTCCCGCGAGCCCCACCATTTTGATTTTACTTCTGATTCGTCAAGTATGCTTCCCCCTGCCATCCTTGGAAAGTTATTCTTTTCTGTTGGTTTTTTTGGGAGATGCAAGGAATATTTTTTTTTTTAATTTTTGATGTGATATATGAAATGAATGAACGATTTTTGGGCATATTCTAGCTGTAATTATTTTAATATTTCTTATTGTTGTTGTAATTGTATTTATCTTTTGTTCTGGTACTCACAAGAATGTGAGGACTTTATGTTTCTTTATTGAACTGATTTGCAATGTTTTTGGAGTTCTGTTTTATTTTTTTATGTGCTCAAACAGTTCTATTGCCATCAGCTTAATCAAAGCAAAATAGTCATTTATCCTGCAACAGCTGTCAGTAAACTGTTCTGAATAAGCTGCTCCAAACAACAAGTCAAATTATTAGAATAATCTGCTTGATTATAAACAATCAATAGCAGCCCCAAACAGACCCATAAATATATTCATATTTATATGGATAACACTTAAATGTTTAATGCTACATTATAAATAACATTATTATTACTTTTTTTTTAACATGACATGGATCTTTTTATCTTTTTATGCATAAAGTTATGTCATCAAAATATTATAAATGTAAATAAAAAATATTACATATTAAATACATGAATATTAAATGACTTGTTTGTAAATCCCCCGTCATAACATTTTGGGTGTCATGCCTGAAAATCCTACCTTGGATTCAAATCCCACCTCGCTGCAAAAATTCTTTTGGGCTCAAAATTTTATCGAAACAATTAAATGGAATTGCTCATAAAATTTGTCGCCATGCGAAGGAAAATCGTTGACAACAATTGCCTTTTGTGAATGTCGTACAATTTCCCTTTGATCCAGTTAAAAGGAACGATCTTGACATCCATCCGCTTCTTCGTTTCCAGAGCATTAGACCACCAATATTTTTCCCAGAACTCTCAGATCTGTTGAGATCATTGGAGAGAAGGGGGATTACGGACAAGGGTAAGTGGCGGCCGCCGGTCTCCACCTCATCGATTCTCCACCGCCAGCCCTTTTCATCTAGCGGCTAAGCTTCTTCTTGATTTTAACCACTTCCATGGCTGATGCTTTGGAGTGTACTGCGGGGATCGCGCGGTAGCGGTTTCCGAATTATCGCTAGGGTTTTCGCTCTATGCCGGCAATGGCGTCGGGTGGTAGTTGGCGGGATTCTTACAGGGGCATGTCCTCTGACAACATAAAGGGTTTGGTGCTTGCGCTGTCTTCCAGCTTTTTCATTGGGGCCAGCTTCATCGTTAAGAAGAAGGGATTGAAGAAGGCCAGTGCTTCTGGTGTTAGAGCAGGTACGAATACACTTTAGGTTCTTTTGGTTTAGGAAA